>PVKA01011949.1:0-59277 GCA_004027165.1 Ctenomys sociabilis
CATGGCAGGAAAGCCCTCAGGCCCTAGCTGCTGCCCACCTCTACCACTCCTCAAGTGCCACCGCCTCCTGAGCCGTCTGCTGCTCTGTAGCCTGTGAGACACACTGGGTACCTCGTCCCCGCCTGGGCACCCAGGCTCTCACCCCAGAGATCCTGCTATTGCTCTTTGTCCTGAGCATGCTCTTCCCCAGATCTGTGCATGGTTGGCTGTCGCCACTAGGATCTCACTAGCTTCACTTCTGAGAGCTTCCTCTCCCTCCACACACTGTGTCACGCGACCCCATTTTATTTGACCCTAGATGCTTGATTCTCACCGGTTCAGATTTAGTTGCTTTGCTAATTACATGATTTCATTCTTCCACCCCATGCTGTGGACAAGTTTCCCTGAAAGGGAGCTGGCTTGGCTTGATCATGGCTGAATCTCTGGATTTGTTTGGGGTCCATCATTGATGTTCAATAGAGTCTTTGAATGAATAAATAAAGATGTGGCCTATGGCACAAAGAGGACTAATTTGTTCTATTAAATTGAAAACAGTGCACTCTGGGACACATGCTTTAAGGGGTATGCAACAGTCCTGCATGCTCCCCCTCCTTAATGTCACCTTCTTCCTCCTTGATTATTACGGGGTCCTTCTGATTGACTCCTTGACTCCCTCTTCTTCATTCTCCACAGTGCAGAGAGGACATAATCCTGTGATTGTGAAACAATCCTATGATCATGGTCTTCAGGGATAAAACATTAACTTACTGAGTCCTCCTGCAAAGTAGTTCGAGTCCTGGCTCCAATGGAGCTGCTCAGCCTTGTTTCTTTCTCTCCCTCTGCTCATGCTCATGTATTTCACTCCTCTGAAAGCAACAGAGTAGCAGATGCTTCTCTCCCTAGTTCAGGTTTTCTTGTGTGCTATTAAGATAAAATTAACCCTGTCTTCCTTTCCATTCTCCATTTCTTATTCTGGAAAACCACACTGCTTGCTCATGTCTTAGCCCGGGTGCCTTTGCTTTTAGAAAATCTTTACCATTTCTTCGCTTCTCTTTCTATCCCACTCTGTGTTGTTTCTTCCCCTTTGCTCCACAATGTCTGGGTGCTCACCTATGGCTCCATCCTAGAACTGAATCTACCTGTTTTTCTTGTGGTAGCTCAGCATTCATCAGCAGATTAGAAATTGCAAGAGACAATCTGGCTTTTCTGATCTCTGTCAGCATCCTTAGCATCTAAGCAATGTGCCACAAGTAATTACAGAAAGATCAATTAAAATACTATACAGAACAGAACTCTCAGGGGCAAGGGAGGGGAGACAAGAAGGATCAGAGAGAAGGCCAAGTTGGTGAGAGAGGGTTGGCTTCCAGGAACCAGAAGTGCAGACTGGTTGCCGGCCATCCCCATTCAAAATCTCTGAAAAGTGAAACCTCCTCATACTGCTTAGGTGGCAGGGCCTCACTCGAGCTACAACTTGGTGTCAGCATCATCATCATCATCATTATCATTATTATTATTATCATAGGAAGAATTTATAGAGAGAAAGAAAGGTTCTGTCTGAGAGGGACAGTGGAGGCCTAGAAAGTGGATTGCCCGCAGTACTCATGCTGTACTATAAAATTTTATTGCATTTAATTACAAGGTATGGTCTTTGACTACACTAGAGATATTTATAATATACAATATGTGAATTATAGTGCATATTTTTAAAATGTATTTAGTACAGGGTCTACAGAGTTTACAGGGACCCTTACAGCGTCTCACTACATAGTTCGGACTCATAGTGATTCTCCTGTTTACAGCCTCCCAAGAGCTGGAATTACAGGTGCGTGCCACCATGTTCAGTCGCAATCTCTGGCTCAGTGCTCTGTAGAGAAAGGGCCAGCACGGCATGCTGGGGGTTGAACCCTGGCCATTGCACTCTGCTAAAGCGGGTGCTGTATTCCACTGAGCTATTCAGCCAGCCTGCTACTACATTTTTTTTTTAAATCCAAAAAGGATCAAGACTGAAAACCACATCTGGCCCTGGGATTTTATGTTGTTTTTATTTTTTTAAATTTATTTTTGTGGTACCAGGGATTGAACTCAGGACCTTGTCTTTGCCAGACAAGGGCTTATTCTACTGAGCTATCTCCCTGGTCCAGACCCTGGGCTTTTAGACAAACGATTATAAAATTTGAGCTGTCTTAAGAACTGAACAGGAAACTAGAAGGTGGTACTGTTAAGGAAGGAACAAAATGTGCTAGAGAAAAGCAGCTTGCAGGCTGAGGAATGGCCATTGTCTGAAGTCACCCCAAAGCCAAGTGCATGTGAGCTTGTGTCCTACAATGTAAGGTGCTTTTAAGATGTAGATAAAGTTGTCAATTGGAAACAAGAACCAAGGATGCAGGGAAGGGCAGGGTTTCGGAGTTGAGTGTTTCCCACACTGAGCTTGTAAGATGTCTCGGTGGCAATAACCAATGGCCAGGTGGAATTGTGACTGTGAATGGAAACAGAGAGACAGGACTTGGCAGCTGTCTGTAAGGAGCAGAGTACGAAAGCCCCAAGAAGCACTGAATCATTGTGCTTCAAAGCAACGTGAGCTTAATCACACAAATGTCTGTCCCAGACATCAAAAAGGAATAACTGTCCTCTGTTTCATTTACATGAAGTACAACAGTTGTATCTCCAAATTTTAGCTTTCTTTGAGAAAGAAATAAAGAAGTAATATCTAGGAAATAGAAAATCTTCGAGAGAAAATATTATTAAAAATCTGAGCAAACCCTTGATGCAGAGAACCTGTTGCCAAGTTATTTGTATTTTCTTGAAAGAAGATATCATAGGAAGTCAGCAGATAATAAAGGCATTATTGAAATTTGTACCTCAGAGAAACCAATGAGGATTTGTTTTTTCTATGAACTGTATTTTCTTCTATTAATTTTTTAAAATATTTCTTGCAAACTATGTCTTTGAGAATGCACTGAAATTTAATAGGCAGTTGTAACTGGAAGGCCTATTATATATCAAGCACCAACTATTTTATTTTATATAAGTATTTTATAGGTAGAGATTTTATAGGTGGGGATTGTGGTCCAAAATGGGGAGGAACCTACCTATCATTACATTGTTGGTCATTATAAAAGCGTGGTCCAGACACTCTAATGGCACAATAGACTATGTGTTTGAGAGAATGATAGAGATCTACACAGAAAGAGTCAAATGGTGTCAAATATCCTTTTCTCCAAACCCAAAACTGGTCAGGAGTTTCTATTCTTCTCCATGTGTCTGCTGTCTTCCCCTGGCACCTCACGTGACCATACTTTTAGTGGATTTCTTTCAGCCAGTTTGTGGCTTTCTTATAAACAGCAGCTCCTTGTCCAGATGTCCACCTCTTGTAGGTCCAGAACATCCACCAATAGCAATGATGATGCTCTAGGGTGGATACTGGGAAAATCCCAGAGCATTGTCATCTCCCACTGTGGTACAACATGCCCTTATCATAAATCCTCCTGCCCCACGTTGCTGTGATGAGGATGTGGAGATTCAGCACATGGAGTGCTGAGTGCTCATCTGGCACCACTGAGGATGTGTGCAGAAGGGCGAGTGGCTGCGCCTGCTTCGGCCAGGAGAACTGGCCAGTGGAAGTGCCTGAGCTAATCCCAGTCAGGCGGCTTATGAGAGCCAGCATGCAGTCATGAAAGGCAACTTTCAAGACCTATCCTCAAATGTCAATTTAAGCAGGGAAAAATGCATCTTACACCAAGACAGCAGGACACGCAAGGCCCCAGAGTGCCTCCGAGGTGGCTGCAAAGGCCTTTAGAGTACATTTAGAGTACTCTAGAGAAACATAGGGCAAGCTCAGTAAGAGCCAAAGAAAGATAGGAGAATGGGTAATTGTAGGATGGCTTGAAACTGAGTGCTGGCTTTGATTTGTTTCTGACAGCTTCTTTCTTATGGGCCCTGGGGCTGTTCTTACTCATGAGACTACCATGGCAGAACATGAGCAGAGATCCATCAGTATGTCTTTTTCTCTCACCCAATCTCTTTCTCAAGCAATGATATGAGAAAGCCAGTATAGCTGATTAGGGCAGGTTGATGATATCTTCCAGGTTAAACAGAATCAGTCTGAAGCCAAGTCCTTATTAGCACTTTGTTTCCAGCTACTGAGCCAACTAGAGCTGGCCCCCTTGGCACGTACATCCATATCCACAAGTTCTGCACACAACACATGACCATACACTTGCTACATCTGTGTACTGGGGTATCTTCAGGTTGCATAATAAATCACTAATCCATTTGCTTCATCAATAGGCATTAAGTGCATTACAGTGTTTGCTCAGAGTACAAAGAAATCATAATAAAATGTTTACAGGGTTATATTCCCATTTTGAGGAAACTTAGAGGGCTTTTGCTGTTGTTTATTGCTTTGTTCTTTTTTTCTTAGTCTCCTTTATGGGATGTCAGAATTAAGTTTCTAGTCCTCTACTGGTCTTTATCTTTCAATTTGATGCCTTAGTCATTTTCTCTTGCTGGACCCATGCAGCTTACAAGAAGAGAGCTTAGTTTTGGCTCTGAGTTTCAGAAGTTTCAGTCCACATTCCACAGTAACACACAGTAGAGGCATGGTGGAAGAGACTGCCACCAGGAAAGCCACTCACAGCATGGTGGCCAGGAGGCAGAGAAAGAAAGGAGAAGTAGGGAGAAAGATATGTTTTTCCAGGTCACCGCACCAGCCCCTACCCATCAACAGTACACCCAGCTACTGAACTCAAAGATGGGTGCCTCCAACCCTGAGTGAAGCACCTGCATGAGCCAACCTCCCTCCAAAAGCCGTTCCTCTGAGCACATGAGAATTTGAACATACATCCCATACCCAAACCACAACACTTGGTGTACCCTTTGTCGCATCTCACAATTTCAAGTTGATCCCTTACTTTGCCCAGGGATGTCGTTGGTTTGCTTTCTCCATTTCTTGTCAGTACTATGCTGAATTTTCCTTTTCTATCACATAAATATCAGTCCTTTGTAGCACTCTTTGCTCTCCCTCTTCTCAGTATTAATCATCATTAATATCTTCCTTAATGCTCCATAAACACCTCTGACATCATGATTTTCTTAGTTGGGATGTATTTGCTTCCATGTCAGCTATGAAATTTAACTTCTCTCTGAGCCTCAGACCCCACTCCAGGACCTGGTGCACATTGGGTGGTGAATAAATATGATCCTAAATTAATTCAATCAGGTACAAATGTGCTTGCTTTATTGAAGTCATTGTCTAGTATAAGAGTGCCATCCAATAATGCCATCCAGAAGACAAACTCCTCATCCAAGCTTGTAATCACCTCAGAGTGTGGGAAAGTCCCTAACCTTGGCATGAGAAGCTTGCAGAGACATATAAGTTAGCAGCCATTGATGTTTTGAGCTTGTGCTAGTCACGATGGGCCCCAAGCTCAGCCCCAGAATGGGAGGACGTTAATGAGTGGCTTGGATGACTTACACAGGCCTGGTTTGCTTCATGTTCAGCCTGAACCAGTTTCCATGCATGTTAGAAAAATAAGGGCAAATATTTAGGCAATGTTGCAATCCAAATAAAACAGAAATGCTTTGTGATGTATGTGGGGGTCAGTGAGGGAGCATATAGCACACATACCAGATGCTTGCCTCAGGGATCATGCAGCGAGCAGCTCAATGGCTTGAAACAGCCAAGAAGCCCCGAGACAGCTGAGAACCATGTGCAGCCCTTCATGCATTCTGGTTCTGCACCTCAGCTTGCACAGCACAATGGGGCAAGGCCCTTGCCTTTCCCTGAGGACAACAAGGCTGAGAGGAATATGGAATATGCAGGAGTTGCTAGTATTGCAAGTATTCTGCCACTACTTACTGCTTCTGATAAAAGTCTTCCACCTTATAAAAGGTAGGCTCATGGGACCAAAGAGTACATGGCAAATTGAACCTGCTGCTCTGCCCTGAGCTTTAGCTAGGCACAGTTTTTGGACCTGAAAGACATCAGAGACCCGAAAGCTTAATTGGACATGTATTGCCCCACTAACTTGTTTATTCAAAGGGCCTCATTCAAATATGGGAGAAAATTCTGAAAAGGCAGCTAGACAAATGGCCTCCATTACCCTCCCCATTGTGCTTTCACAGAAGCCATGAACGAAACAGTTGAGAAGCTTGATGTGTTTTCTGACTTTCAAAAGAGGCTATGAACAGTTAACACTTGACAATTTAGTTTTTTTCCCAACTGCCATTTTTTTCTTATACATTATTATTCTGAAACAACATACATTTATAAAAGGCTTGTTAGAACCTGAAGACACACAGTTCTTGAAGTGTTGTTGAATGAGTAATTTCCATGCACATGAAGAAAGTCACTGTCAACTCAGAAGCTACCCTGACTAAGCATGATGCCCGCTTCTCCAACATCTGCATCTGGACACTTATAGAAACAATTCTGTTTCTTTTCATTGTTCTAAAAATCTGTATACCTGTGTGGAACAATATACTCTTTGTTTTAAAACTTCATACGAATGGATTCAAACATTTTTAAGGTTGTTTTCAATCTGAGTTCTTTTGTTCAGTGTTGCTTTTAAGACTTTTTGTGCTGTCATATTTATTTGTAGCTGATTTGTTTTTTATTGTTACATAATATTACTTTGCGTAAATACTCCCTGGCACATCAATCCACTCTACTCTTGCTAAACGTTTGCATTATTTTCAATTTGTGGTTATTTGGACCAATGCTGATATAAATATTTGTGTGGTTATTTCCTAGTAATACCTAACTCGTATGCATTTAAGGTATGAATACACTTATCCATCAGATTGCTAGGTAGGCTGCTATGTGCATTTTCAACTTTGATTCACATGAAAATGCTTTCAATAATAAAAGGCAAGTTACTTTAAATATATCAAAAACATAAAAATGTTTTAATGGAAAGATGACTGCAACTTTATTTGTCACAGAAGGAAGAGTCATCATATCGCACTGTGTTTGTTTTGAGATGAAGCCCTTGGGTTTGCGGTACTGTGATGCCTTTGTTGGCTGGTACCATCCAGGGGTTCATGAATGGAGACAGCTACTGTCTACTAACTAAAATAAAAGTGTGCTTTTCTCCTTTAGAATAGTTCTATATAATCCAGTAGAAAATGATATTGGCTTTCTATGACTTATCTTGTGCTGTGAATTCTGCATGTATATTGAAGTCATTGAAAACTGTGACAGCGGGAATATATGGCAAAACCTGAGATGAGGAGCTGAGGTGGAGAGGAAAGGACTTCAAGGAATATGAATCTGTCACTCCGGTCTCTGATCGGCCCCAAAAGGAAAGACAAGAGAGGCTATAGGCCTGGGTAATGATACTTTAAAGAAATATGTGTATTTCTTTAGTGCTTATTATGTGAGAGGCACTCTTCTAGGGAGGCAGAAGCTACTGATTCTTCAATAGGCAGGACAGACTGCCTCAGGAGAGGCAGAACCTCTGTCTGCAAGATGCAGCTACCCAGAGAATATTCCATGACTATGAAGATGGCTTTTGCACAGGGCACTGCATGGCTCTGCCCTTACAAACTTTATGGCCACAAGAGAGTTATTTAACTTCTTTGTGCCTCAGTTTTATTCATCCATAAAATGTGAAAGTTTAATAATTGCACCTACCTTGAGGGTTGTTGTAAGAATTTTTTGTGTGTATACATTTGTACATACGTGTGTACACATGTGCGTGTACGATGTTTATCTTGATGCTTGATACATATGAACTCAATCTGTTGGCTGTTTGTCTGTTATTTCTGTACCAGATGAGTTTAAGTGGGACTCCTAATGACTCTCTTCTATATCTTAGTTAGGTGGTGAGCAGAACACATAGGTCTTTGAGAAAGACTGTGACCTGGGTTCTGTCTGCTTCGTTTATGAACTGCATGGATTAAGGGCAACTTGCAATGCCGTGTGAGCCTCAGTGTCTTCATCAGTAGAAAGAAATATTCAAGGCTTTGCCCCAAGATCACTGGAGCAGCCAGTGGGTGAGTGATAAAAGCACAGTATGACCCTTGAGCCCAAATGACCTGCTGCTCTCCTTGCTCCAAGGCAAGCTGCATGGCCTCCACAATTTCATTTCCTGTAAAATCAGGATGTTAATAGTTGCTGAAAATTAACACAAGAAAAGGCCCTTGTGCAGAGCATGATGTATAATAAGGTCTTAAAGCCCTTCTTTCCTTTCTTAGCTTTTGTTCATTTTTCCATGAAATAAAGAAAATAATATCAGTTTTTCCAAAATCATAGGATTGCTTTGAGGATTAAATAAGATTATAAGAATGAAATCAATTTTAAACTATAAAATGTCATGACAACAAAGTTCAATTTAATGAGATTCAGAATCTATAATTTCCATATTTATCTCACAAAATGATTAGGAAAAAATGCTCTTTTAACATTCAAGAACCATTTAAACAGGGTCTTCACTTATTTATCTACTCAACAATCATTCAGCAAATAAAACAATAGAATATTTTTGATACCACTGTTTTATAGAGTTACTCTCATCTAGTTCAAAGGATTGCCTCAAGATGTGGAGAAAATAGATTTAGAAATGATATGAGAGGCAATCAGGGTTGAAAAAGACAAACAAAAGTAGAAAAATTAAATACAGTCAAATGGAACATAAGCCAGGCATATACCTCTACCCTCCAATAGTTGACACTTTGGAGACAATGTGAAAAGAAGAGAAATTGGCTACTCAGGGCTTCTTCAGTATCGCCTGTTGGCACTGCTTCAGAGAAGCCAGAGAATTTACTTCCTTTTCCCACAATCCAACCATCTGAACCTCCACACACACTCAGTGCATCTAGAAAAATCTTACGGAATCCTTCATAGTTGTGTAACAATGCGCTATTATTCAAAATTAAGGGTGTGAGTATTGATATCCATAGAAATGGATAAAAATCTTAGAAAACCTCCTTTGAAAAATAACTTGACAATAGTGTAAAAATGTTAACAACCCATGTCCAAAATTGTTCATTTTTTTCCTAACAAAGCGAATCAATTATAAAAGCCAAATGTACAGACAGTCACTGTACTTTTAACTGTGATCAATGATAATGGAAACAACCAAGCTAGTACCAATGGGAGGATGACTGGGTAAAGTATAAATACCCTGCAATTGATTACGCTGGAGACCTAAAACATGATCAGCTTGACTTCGTCAAAGTGACTCAGCTTCTTCAATGAAACTTGGAATATATAATTCAAAGGAGCAAACTGATGTAAAATGTAAAGAATATAAAGTAAGGGCTGGCCAAATAGCTTAGTGGATTAAGCTACTTGGAAGCAGGCTCAGGGGCCAGGGGTTTGATCCCTAGGTCTGCGGTGCCTGCATCCCCTCCCCAGGGGGGGGATTCTGAGACAGAGTTTGAGACTGGGCATGGTGGCATGCGCCTGTAATTCCACTGTAAACAGGCAGATCACTATGAATCTGATCTAGTAGTGAGACCTTGAGCACCCTATAGACCCTCCCCTAAAATAAAAAATAAAAAAAAAGGAATATAAAATAAAGATTAAATTATAAGTAGATTATGGACACCTTCATTTCACATTTGTAAAATTGTCTTTCCTTTTATTTGGTTTGGCTCTGTGTGTGTGTGTGTGTGTGTGTGTGTGTGTGTGTTTTCATCTCAAATGGGACAAGTTTATTATTTCTATAATAATCTATCATAAAAAATTAAAAATCAGCTTCAGTTATTCGTAGTTGTGTCTCCTAGACAAGGTGAAGGTAGGACAAAGAAGTGTGGAAAACAGCTAAACCTTATAGCATTACTGAGAAACGTCAGAATGGCCAGGAACATACAAATTCTGTTCCAAGAGCCACAGCCCTTAACCTCGTTTGGACTTTTTCTAAAGCATGCTATTCTTGGCAGCTGCATTTACCAGCATATGTGAAAATATTATCCAGAGCACATTCTATATTTTCAGAAATGTGACACGATAACATCCTCAAAGAAAGGGATTTAGCAGTGAACTTCCATCAATTTTCTCTTGTTGGACTCCCTTAGGCAAGACTTTCTGTGCTATATCCACATTTTCCCCCTTTACCAGTGCAATCAGAAAATACAAGGGACAATGCCATCTCAACAGCCTGTCATCATTGCCTCCTCCCTTCTACCAATCTCTTACCCTTTGGAGCAGGCCACAATGACAGGGAAGAAAATCTGGCTGTTATTGCTTTTTTTTCCAGGGAAATACTGTCAAAGATAAACAGTGTTTATAGATTTAACTCAAATGTTAGTCATAAAATAATCTTTCAGTCCTTGGATGTGTAATAAGGTATCTAGCGCCAAGCTAGCACTGTCAACAGAAAACCCATCCAACTTTCCAAACTGTATTCATCTGAACAAGGGACAGTTGTCAGTATCCTATCAGGGCTAATTCCACCAACAAGCCCAAGGGTATGTTTGCCTATATTTTATGCTGCTAGATGCTAATTTGTATTTGTTCTATAACAAGAAAGTATGGACTCTTTAGGGGGATGGTATACATACAGCGCAGATCCCTTTTGAAGAGTTCTTCTCCAGAAAAGGAAAAAGACTTTACAGTGGACTATACTTTTGAAGCCCCAGAGAGAAGAATTTAAAAGATTCTGCAGTGCTCTGTTACCCTCAATAAATATTTTTCAGTGATTGTTGATCTATATGCTTTTCTGTCTTTATTTCCTTACAATGCTTATTAAAATGCAAATGTTAGCCAAAAATATCCAAGTAAGATAGTGATTTTAAAAGAAACTTAACTTTCCTTTTCCTAAATGTCTATCACAATTATTACAAGCTAATTTCTTAGAAATTGGGGAGTAAGTAGCATTTGTGCTACATCTTAGGGAAAAAATCCATCTCTATACCCCAGATTTTTGCTAAATGGAGCCAAAATTTGAAAGCATTGTTGATAAGAATTAACCGGTCATCCCAGACCAGAGCAAGAGAACCAAATTTCCAAATTGACAGAAGCAAGAAAGGGATACAGGAGGATTTGTGTTCAGATAGTTTTCCAGTAAATATAGTTTTGACATCGTAACTTTATCAGAAAGTTAGTAAAGGAATAAAATTCTCCTCCATGCACAAAGATTCAGTATTCAGCTAAAAACACCCTTTCTTTGTACCTGAGCAAGAAATCAAGTGGTAAACCAAATGCACAAGGATGGCTATTGGAACAATAATTGAAGCAAGGACAGAACAAGCAACAGTAAGAGGGCTCATGGCTTGAGCTCTCTTCCTTCCCTTCAGGCTGCTCTGTCAGTCAAATGGAAATACACACTTACATGAACTTACCCTCCAGCCTATGACTGTAGAAACCAGGTGAACAAATAGCAATTCATGAGTGAGAGAAAGCAAAGGTCATCTAGTCACCTTTCTCTCAGGGTGAACAAGTATAAATTGAAACATCTCCTGTGAAATACAAGCCATAGTGCTAGCAATGGATGATAGAGCACTGTGAGGTGAAGAAAGAGCTAAACGAAGCATGTTCACACACAAGAAGGGGAATCACATAGACTCTGTGTTGCCAATAAAATACTGGGAAAACTAAGCTATGATGCAAAAAATGAAAGCTGAGATAAGAGCAAAGCGGCTAAATAAGGTATGCTGTTCCAAATTTGGAAAAGATGGTCACATACAGGATGCTCCTGCTCCTTTCCTTTCACTGCTTTCTCTGATGTAGGTGTAAAATAAGACATTAATTAACAAATTAGAGCTGAATAAAATAAAAGAACCCTAGAAAGAAATTAATGCACAATAGAATATGTAAGATTTGATTTGGAATCAATAAAGAACAGAATCAGCACTGTAAATTCCAAGCTATAATGTAGAAGATAGAGAAAAACACCTCTTCAAAAATGCATAAGAAAAAAATTAGAAATCAGAGAAGATTAATGAAAATAAGGTGCAAGTATATAAGACAGAAACTGTTGACAATACCACATCGGCATTTGTGAATGAAGAAATGGAACAATCTAGGGCAAACATAGAAATTATAACAGAAGAATTGAAGGTAACAGCATGCTAAATAGGGAAATCCCATAGACACTTTTATTAACATAAAAACAAGACAAAGGTCAATATATCTCTTGTGAATTTCATTTTATCTATTTGTATCTCTCATAAATTACACTAAGAGCAAGTTGGTCAAGCAATGGCCATGACTCATGTCTGACACTGACAAAGGATCTACAAACTGTGGTACGGGATTTCAGGGTAAATCCTGAGGGGATCTGAGTGACTTTGGCCGATACACAAGTTATATTTCCTGTGATATAGGTCTTGCTTTGTCTTGGTCTTACCCATCCAGCAAAAAGTACAGAAGTGAGTTATGAAAACTGAGGCCAGGTTAATATGCTGAGCTATAAAAGTCTTAGGTCAACAACTTCTGACATTGCTAGTTCTATAGGTAACCCACTACTATTGTGGACTACTGGACTATATTAGATTATTTTGCTGAGTTCATACACCTACATTATTTAAATGACAATGGAGTACCCATCTCTGACAAATCTAAACAAAGAAAGGGGATACAAATGAAGGACCATTTGTTATCTGCATATACAAAATAGTTGGGAAAAATATACAGCTACTTTCTCTTAATTCAATGAGAAGAAAGATTTGTACTAATAGTGTTTTGACAGGACATCGTGTCTGCATCTTGTACTATGAATAACCACTACGAAGACAACAATATGTAACATATTGACTGTTGAAACTTTCCTACTAATAGATTTTGAAGCTGTCTAAAGGCTATTTGTTTCTCAATAAAATTAATAAAACAAATTGAAAAATAAATTCATTTATTTATATAATCACCTCTTTCATTTCACTTATTTGTTCCCTTGTATTCCAATCCAAGTCCCGTTTCTCTCTTTCTATACAGGTATCATTGAAATATGTTTTTTTAATTAACTGTACTATAGGCTATTTATACACTGCAAAAGTCATTGTTTCTAAGTACACAAGCCAGTACATTTTGAGAAATCCACAGTCATGAGCTACTAACAAAATCAAAATGAACACATTCCAATTACCTTTGAAATTCTCTCCTCCTATGCTGGCAACATATTCCACTTAAATCAGCCACTGAAAATTATAGTTCTTTCTTTTGCCAGGTTTTTTCTAGATTTAAGATAAGCAAACTCACATAATATATAGTATTTTATGTCTGGCTTCATTCACTTATCCTAATGCCTTTAAGGTCAGACAAGTTGTTGGTTGTATCAATCAGTGTCTTTGTTTCTATAACAAAATATCCTGAGGCTAGGTACTTAATAAAGAAGAGATACTTTATTTAACTCACTGTTTGAGAGGCTGAAAGTTCAAGATAAAATAGCTCTGTCTGTTTAGTTTCTGGAGTCATTTCATGGTGGATGGGTTATGGCAATGAAGGGTGTGAGAGTGGCACTCAACTATGAGTGGGAATACTTTGGTTTCTTTTCAATTGTATGAATCTTTCACCTTTCAACAACAGGCAGGGGCCAGGAAGATGGCTCAGTGGAATAAGTGCTTCCCTGGCAAGCGCAAAGGTCTGAGTTCAATCCCTGGTTCCACCAAAAGAAAAAAAAAAAAAAGCATACAGGAGATCGTATGCACACAGTGCACTCAATTTATTATCAGCTGCTCTCATAAGAAATGACCTAATCACAAGATGCCCAACATAATCTTGAGTGATGGGCATTAATTTCATCTGAGGTTACTGTGCCACTGAGTTCATTTTCTCCCAGCAGGTCCCACCTCTTACATGGTCAAATATGTCTTAATATCATCACCCTGGGATCAAGCTCCCAGAACATAAAACTTTGAGTTACAAATCATTTTGAAACTGCAGCAATTATGTCGAGGTCACCCATTTTTGGTTTTCAATATGTTCATTCATTATTGTTCGGCAGTCAATATCTTCAGCCTCTTTTCCACCAAGCCATGACATTCATCGTGGGCCTTGGGTTCACCACCCACTCATTGAGTTTGTTGATCTTTTGCCCTAATCCCTAATCTTTCCTTGGTGAATCCCTACCCATCCTTTACCATACAACTCAAAAAAATCACTCTGCTATTAAGACTCACCAGATTCTTACATGTACCCTCTTTAATAGGCTTGACCCTTGGGTTTCTTCTTCGACTGCAGTCCTCCTAACCTGTTCACTTATTAGTGTCTGTAGTAGGCTGTGACCAGGATTAACTCTGAATCTCCAGGTAGATGAATCCCTGTAGATGAAGACCAGAATGCCTTCTTGTGGGTTGCTCACAAATGTTCACTGTGCCTTCTGAGGTGTGGATAAAAGAAGAGCTTGTTAGACAGATGAATAATTTGAGTCCTGGAGTTGTAGAGACTTGCTTAAAGTAACAAAAAAAACCCAGATCATTGATTTCTGATATTTAATCCAAAACATCTTCCAAGATCACAACTTTGCTTATCACATTTGTGATAAAAGAGAATTGGATGTTCGCTAGAAAGGAGATGCAGCAGTGGAGGAATCAAGAGGAAAACAGCTTTGAATATAGGCCTGAGTGGAACACTATTTTGTTGGCACATATAGTGAAGCATCAGATTGTGGATTATATCACTTTTCTTAACCAAGATTTAGCAATGGAATTCAGCCCCATTGCTCAAACGCATTCATTGTTTGTAGTAAATGAACGTCTTCTTAATGCATCTACAACATACCTGATGTATCCTTGGGAGAAATGAAGTGATGGCCATTTAGATTATTTTCTATATTCTATGGTTCATATAAAGAACTTTAGTCAGGCAGACTATTTAGAGGAGGGTTATACAACCTTGTTGACACAGGTGACTGATTTCCTAGAAAACAATTTTCCTGTGGACATAGGGTAGGGAAGTTTGGAGGTGGTTTGGGAATAGATTCTCATCAGGAATATGCAACCTGGATCCTTTTGAGGTGCCATTCACAGTACGATTTGCCCTCCTATGAGAATCTAATGCTAGAACTAACCTGACAGGAAGTGGAACTGAGGTACCATGGGCAGTAGCTGCTTCTTACTTCCTGATGCAAGGCCTGGTTCTCAAAACACCAAAGACAGGGCCAGCCAGATAGCTCAGCAGATTAAAGTACCTGCTTATGCAGATGCATGGGTGGGGGGTTCAATCCTTGCCCTGCCTTGCTGGTGATTGAGACTGGGCATGGTGATTCATGCCTATAATCCCAGCACTTGAGATACTGAAAAGAGGAGGATCACTACCAGTTCAATTTGTGCAGTGAGACCCTGTACTAAATACATTTTTTTAAAAAAGACCAAAGATGATAAGAGGTGGGCAGAAAAGGAATGAAATGTTGTGGTTGGGAATTCCTGGCCTAGAAGATGAACTAATAACAGAAAGTGAATAATAGAAATAGCACAACCAAAAAGCCAGACACCTACAGGCAGAAGAAGAAGCAAGGTCATGGTCCCATTTCAACAATATATAACACTAACTTCCCCAAGCCTCACTCTCCTTGTCTATTAAATCTGACCACTGTACTTGTGACTTTATAAGGTGGGATTTAAGTGAGATGTCATTTCTGAAAATGGTTTACAGTCCATGCCATATGGTATAGATGTGAGCATTTTCTATAAACTAGAAGTTGTCTCAGTGATCAACCCAACAGATGGTTCCAGGGCAAACATTCCAATGAGCAAGGAAATACACACATCCTCCCTAACTTATCCCTCTAGGCTTGGGTTCCTGCTCCTGCTCACGTCATAGCCATATAGCTGCCCCAAAACCAAATACTGAGAGCAAGTCATGACAGATTTACCATCTTTCTTATTCAGTGAAAAATGCATACTGGGGATCAGAGGAGTTTCCTCTTTTTTTTTTTTTTTTTTTTTTTTAAGTGAGTTGTTACTCTTCCAGGAAGATGAGAGAGCACACATACTGGAAAGGGAGACCACAGATGACAAGGCCACCCCATCAAGTTAAAAGGCTGTGTCCCATATAAGGCCAGAAGTAGTCAGGGCCCTAATATCTAGCCAAGGATCCTCTTTCCATGCCACATGCTCTGACTTAAGGCCACATCATTCTAGAGGAAAGGAAAGGGATTTCCTTTTCCCTGGGACACAGGTGCTACTTACTAGCCAAGTCTCAACTTGGGGGTTATTGTCCACTCAGTGGCTGGGATGAGAGAAATGGGACCATTCATTTTTCTTTTTATTTTGTGAAATGGGTTATAGTTCTAACGAAAAGAACCAGTTCAGCATGAAGGAGAGATGAGGCTGAATAAAGCTAGAGCAAGACAGAGGTAACCTCATAAGAGCTGACTGCAGATCTTCCCAACTCTGTTCAGTGGCTTCAGATGGTCCGCTTGAAGTCAGTATGGTGGAAATGTGCATCCTACAGAACTAGGCAAAGGCTGCATATCAGAGCCTCTCCATCTCCCCTTGGAGAGCCAGTTGTTAAATATTTACCACCTATGGGTTAAAAACAAGCTCTAAGAAAACTCTGAGATCTAAAAATCTGTTGAGCTCCTCAAGTGTATACCTGATACTCATTCAATCAGTGGTATAGATCTTCACTGACTTTACAGAGCAAAGCACTAGGCATCCTAAAGAAGTGCAATTAGTAGCCTAAGTTCTCACCCTGATAGAGGGAGGCTGAGCCTAGCCTCGCATCCAGCTTGGTCTGGTTACCTCTCAGGTTCACGGTCTTTCCACTGGATTCTATGGCTTTGCTGAAATCCAAAGTCTGTGATTCTAAAATGGTGAACCAACAGAGCGTGCTTATCACATTAATCCTCTTTAGCATTTTTATTTCCCCTAATAATATACAGACATTTTAAAAGCCACTGCAGCACTTCCAGCATGTTCTTCAGGATTGCTCCTGGGGCTCAAAAGTCAGCCTCCTCATTAAGATCCT
Organism: Ctenomys sociabilis; assembly: GCA_004027165.1. Classification (NCBI taxonomy): domain Eukaryota; kingdom Metazoa; phylum Chordata; class Mammalia; order Rodentia; family Ctenomyidae; genus Ctenomys; species Ctenomys sociabilis. The sequence continues at coordinate 16,832 of PVKA01011949.1, forward strand.
TCTTCAAAGAAGCCATCGGAGAGGGAAGCGAGTCTGAGTTCAGTAACCACTCTGAGCTCCTGACAGTAAGAAAATATATTACACCACTCTGGTGACTTCAGTGTTTTAAAAAGCTTTGGACGAGTATTGTATCAATTATATTATCCCTCTGGGAGTCCCATTAACATTAAAATGTCTTGTGAGACTAGCTAAAGACTTGAACAAAGAAAAAGTCTCATATGAAGTTTTCCTTAAATTTATAGTTGTTAAAAGAATCCACCTCACTTCTCCTTTACACATGATACAAGAACAGACGATTCTTCTTGGAATACTTTGAGAAAACAGTCTTTTTAAAATGTATTTGGTGCAGGATCTCACTACGCAGCTCGGTCTCACAGGGATCCTCCTGTTTTCAGCCTCCCCAGCACTGGGATTACAGGCATGTGCCACTAAGCCATGTCTCAGTGACCGGCTTAGCGTGCCCGGGATGGGGGATGGCATGCCATGCAAAGAAAATTATCTTTAAAAATGAGGGCTCTGCTTCCTTTTATGGATGGCGGCAAGCAAGAAGGGAGCGCCATGAAGGCCTCGGGCACGCTCCGGGAATCCAAGATGGTAGGTACTGCCTACCCACCCCAAAGTGCCGCACACCACCTCTCTACCAAATGCAGATTTTCACACCCAACCATGTTGTCGTCAAGTTCCGTTTCTGGTACTCTGTGTCCCAGCTGAAGAAGATGAAGAAACCTTCAGGGGAGACCATCTACTGCGGGCAGGCGTCTGAGAAGTCGCTGTGCTGCGGGTGAGGCACTTCGGCATCTGGCTGTGCTGACTCCAGCAGTGGCACCCACAACATGTACCTGGAGCCCTGGGACCTGACCACGGCAGGCGCCGTCACCCAGTGCTACCGGGACATGAGCCCTGGCACCGCGCCTGCGCCCGCTCCATCCAGATCATGAAGGTGGAGATCACAGCCAGCAAGTGCCCCAGGCCCACTGTCAAGCAGTCCCAGGACTGCTAGATAAACTCCCGCTGCCCCTCTGGGTCCTGCATTGCCAGCAGAAGCCCCGCTTCACCACAAGAGGCTCAAAACCTTCTAGAGGCCGTGGTGCAGCACTGCAAAACAAAACAAAACAAAAAGAACCCATCAGGGCTCTTCTCAGAAGGAATTACCCGAAGGCAGAAGCAGCACTGTAAAAGGTAGTGTGGAGAATGGACAGATGGAAATCGTGGGTGTCTGGCTGCAGATTCTAGCTCTCCTACTTAGGGTAACAATGACAGCAATTACATAATGAGCAAACTGCATCAAGAATTTCATACAGTCTGCTGTGACGTTTCTACTTCACGTGCATTATTCCCCCACAATGTGCACCATTCCTACTTTAAATATAAGAAGGCCGAAGTCGAAGGGGCCAAGCAAACTCAACTAACTTAGACAAGTAGAATAGCAGGCAGCTTCCCGAATGCCTGCTAATTGTCCTTGTTTTGGGATCTAATCACCCCTTCCTTTTTATATTAATTTTATTGAACAAGAAGTAGCAATGAGACAGTTTCAAAACAGGTTAGTAGGACAGTTACAATAATTAATACATCGCATATTGTTGTCATTGTAGTAGTCATTTATAGTATGGGATACAGACATGATATCTTGTCTAAACACTGTTGGTTCAAAACTTTCTTCTCATTGAACTAAGAGAAAGTAGCTGTATATCTATGATAACTTCTTTGCATGAATATATATATATATATATATATGTATTTTTTCATTACTAAATTATAGATGACTGGGCTATATTGGATTACTTTGTGGAATTCATGCACCTACAATATATGAATGGCAATGGAATACCCATCTCTGACAAAGTAAACAAGAAAAGGGATCACTCCCCCTCTTTTTCAATTTCACTTTCTGCTCTTTTAGTTACCCACAGTCAACCAAAGCCTAAACACAGTAAGTCTCTAATTCACCAATGAATTCTGTTCTGGGAAGACATTCTTGAGTCCATTCATGGGAAAGCCTGACAAAATGAGTGTTATACATATTTGACACAAATATACAATATAAAGCATTAAAACACACACACACACACACACACACTGTAAATAAACTATTTTTACTTTTACAGTTACTTCAAAATGGTGGTACAGTACAGTACAACTGAAAATAAATTGTAAGCACACAGCAGTACAACTATGACAAACACAAAACATCCAACAGACAGTTGCGCTCTTTTCAGTTTTTTTTTTTTTTTTTTTTTTTTTTTTTTTTTTTTTTTTTTTTTTTTTTTTTTGCGTCTGCAAAGGTTTGTGATGCAAGGCCCATTCACACCTGTGAAAATCCACACCTCGGACATTTGTAAGTCAGGGACTTACTGCATAGTAAATGGAAAATCCAGAAATAAATCATTCCTAAATTTAAATATTTAGCAGATATTTAAATATTTAACAGCTAAATTTAAATATTTAACAGCTATTTCATTTGCTTGCTGGGCCCCACCCCATGCTGACCTCCGGGATCCTGTCCAACAAGTGAAGTGCGCCTTTTTCCTCATGTATCCATTATACATGTGCTACCTGCCCACAAGTCATTCAGTTACTCTGTTATCGAATCAAGTGCCATAGTGTAGCCATGCTTGTATTTAAACACATTTACATGTTATACTTGAAAGCACAAAATGTTAGAAATTTGGATCTGACCAAGAAAAGGCTTAAAGTGCTTCATGTAAGTGAAAATTTGAAAGTGCTTGACTTGAGGAAAGAAAAGAATGAGATCTATAAGTAACTATTAATCTCATACTGAGGGGCTGGAGATGGCAAGCACAAGATCCTAAGTTTGAATTTCAGTACCAAAAAAAAAAATTTTTATACACTACCTAATGTATACATTCTATTTTATCATAGTTGTATGTGGATAGGAAAAATGCATAGCATAACAGGGCTTGGTGCTGCCGTGGTTTCCAACACCCATTAGGGGCTTTAGAACACACCTTTACGGACACAGGGGAACCACTGTATTTACATCTCCATGTAACCTCCTCCCCTGCGTGTGGGCTGGACCTAGTCATTTGCCACTAGTAAACAGAATACAGAACACACGAGGTGGGATGTTATTAGTAAAATCGGATTTTAAAAGATTATGACTTTTGCCTTGTGCTCCAGCTTGCTGTCGTTCTTGCATGGTCATTTCATGGTAACTAATTTCAGGCATCTTATTAAGACACCCACGTGGTGAGGAACTGAAAGTGGCCTCTGGTGGGCAGCCAGAGCCCCTGCCCAGCTGCCCATAAGAAGTTTTGTCCGGCCAACAACTACGGAGAGAGCCTGGACGTGGGGCTTGCTTCATTTGCCCCTTGGGGCCCCCAGGCTGACACTTAGATGACAGCTCTGTGGCAGACTAAGGACACTGAAGAGAGTGCAGAGGGATTTTGGGCATTACAGCAATAGCAAAGGCAGAGACATAAGACTGAGCTACCCATTTCTCAGATTTCTGACCCACAGAAACTATGAACCAATCGAAGTGTTCCTTAAACTGATTAAGTTGGGGATATTTGTTACACATAATAGATAAATAATATGAGAAAAAGGCATGAGGTTTATGGCCAACTTTCCAACTCCATGACACAATCTTCTTTCATTGTTCTGGCTCTTTTAGAGGTCATGTGACTGTTAACAAATTACTACAGCCCTAAATCTCCTTATAGATGGGAACAAAACAAGGAGAGTGCCTACATGACAGAGTTGCAAAGCAGATGAAGTGAGGTAGGATTCATTGTGCCTTTGGTCTGTCTGTCTGAGAAGAAAATAGCAACAACATTATGGTGGAAGAATGCATGAAGAATACCTGGCTGTACCCAGCTGTGAGCTTTGAAAGACAGTGTTCTGGAGAGTAAGAATCTGGGAAGCACAGAGACTTTACGATGTGATCTATCCCTTTCATATTTCTGATTTTGTTTTTCTTTGCTACAGTGAAGATAGCATTCAGGACAGTAAAATGAGATGGTATGTATGTAATTCTTACAAAGCAGCATACATATAATAGACACTCAACAGATTGCTGCTTTTTACAATATTTTTCTAGTGCTATGTTATTACTCTAATGGCATTTCAGGGACCTGGCACAGTTTAATAAAGACTTTCTGAAGTGTGGCCTTCTCAGTAATGCCCATCATGTTTTACATGTTTTCCTGCCTGCTCTTGGAATATATCAGATAAATGTAAAGACACATCCTCTGAGTCTCCCATCTCAATCTCTTTATCCTTCTCCACCTATCAAATCTCATTATAGAAAGGCTTCTCCACTACTAATTTAAAAAAAAGAACCATCATAAAAAAGAAAATCTCCACTCAGGTGCTTGATTTCCTGCTCAGGGATTCTGCTCAGGGTTTAAGCATCAGCCACAAAGGCTAAGAGCCAGGGCCACTACAGGTGTTCTGAAGAGTACACATGGCACTTGCTAGTCTTCTAAGTGACCGAGCAAACCACAGCAATTTTGATTATTTGAATGTCTCCACCATCTAGCAAAGAACCCAGTTTAGAGTACATAGTCAGTTAACATGAGGAATTAATAAAGAAACTGAAAGACAACCAGTTTAATTTTCTCCTATCCCAGGACTAACCAGGCCTGACCCTACTTAGCCTTTAAGATCAGACAGATCAGACACATCCAGTATACTGTGATTATAGACCTACTGTCTGATTTTTCTAAAAGTCCTTGAATTCATCAAACTTTTTGTCATATGGAATTCATTGGTGCATTAAAATACAGGTGGCAATTTCACTTCTGCTGGGTTCCCCCCCCCCACGTTACTTGCTTGCTCTTATATCTATGCATTAAAAAACCACAAAAATTTCTCTCTTATATGTGGACTAAGTGGGGGAACTTATGTAGAAGTTGGAATCACTCAGGCCTGGGTTAGCCAATACTTCTTTCCGCAGCCACAATAAAACACCTCCCTGAAGTGCACTTGTGTCTCTGTGTCTTGCTTTTGAGACTCAAGGATAATTTGGACATAGTTAAAGGACACTGATGGAAAAAAGTCAAGGGTGTCAAACTTTGCATGCTACCCATGGGCCTCTGTAGGTTAGAAGTTGCAACTCTCTCTGTTGTAAGATTTAAACACATAGATAAAACAATCTGTACATAGGACTTGAAAGTGACTCTTCTATAAAAGTCATTATTTCAGGTATTCACTCATGTATGCACGTTCAGAAGGACTGGGGTGCTCAGGAGTTAAACAAAAACATTTTTTTAGAAAAGTCAGCAAGATGTGAACCGTATTTGCATATTAGAAACAGCAGTTCTTTATTAAAAGGAAAAAAGTCCTATAGACTTAGAATTTAAAATGTGTGGAGATATATATATATATATATATATATATATATATATATATATATATATATATAATCTCCAGATACTTGCCCTCTAATGAACTAAGTAAATTTGATTCCTTCATTTCTAAAAACTTCTGTATCTATTAAGTGGACGGACCCTAGTGAATTCACACTGACCGTGCTGTGAGGTTGAGGGACATGTTTCCCTGTAAAGCTGCTAGCATTGCTCTGGACAGATGGCTGATATGGTTTCAACATTTATTAAATTTCTATGGCTGCCAGTTGCAAATGAAGTCTAATTAGAAAGTAATTCCAGAAACTGAACCTTTTAATAGTTAATGGTAAAAGCAAAAATCTTTTCTCCCCTATTTCTTTTTCTACTTAACATTGGATGCATTGTTCCAATTATGAAGCAGAACTTTGTGAAAGTCACTGTCACAGAAATAGCAAGGTAGATGCACAAAATAATAAAATAAAATAGTTCCTATATCCAAAATGTTCACATCAACTAAACGTGTGGGTTTTCATAAAAAGAAAGAAAATTTAAAATTTCCAGTTCTTCAAAAGCAATTTTAACTTTCAGAATACCTTTTATTTATGGATCCCAGTAGACTGTGCAAAAATCTGAAAAATGGGTACTTGGGGAAAATACAGACTTTCAAGAATTTTTACAGGTTTTTTCCTGTTGCAGCTGTTCATTCTAAAAGAGAAGTCGAGAGAATTCCTTCTCTTCCCAAATTCTCTCCATCACTGTTGGCAGTGAGAAACTAAAGCCACCACTTATCTGACAGGAGGCAGAGCTCAAGCAGTAATATGAGAGGGGGGAGCACCTATAAATACCAGTGCAGCTTGCTCACTGATTGGCCTGTCACTTACCTCCTGCCTTGTGACCTGGTCCTTAAGGGGCCACAGGCCAGTACCAGTTCTTGGCTTGAGGTTGAAGAACCCTGCTTTAGCCTTTCCTGACTCTTGCCCACTCTCTATGTGGCAGCCATATTGAAATACCATACCTCAAAGGCAAGTTTGGTTACGTCGCCCTCCTGCCCCAACTTGCTCTGACTGCCTTCTGGGTTAGATGCAATGTAAGTTGGCATCCTGTATCCTCTGGGTATTCCTATTGCATCCTCCATCCTTAGCTTGTATCAGTTTCATTACAGTAATTCCCAACAATAAACCTCTTCGGGTAGCTTTCTGTACAATGTTGGCCAATCCCCAGACACATGCTATTTCACCTGGTGTTCTGTTCCTCTGCATAGAATAGCTTCTCCTCCTCTGGTACTCCTCCAAGACTCCACTCAGGTTGACCTCCTTCAGTGCCCACCAGGCTCCTGCACATGAGCACCACCATCCTGGCACTAGGAAATGAGAACTACCTTTCCTTCTTCATAATCAGAGATCCTTTTCAGAGCACAGGAGCATGCAGAATAATGAGGTCTTTTACAGTATCGGCTCTGAATTCAGACCTACGGGTTTAATCCTGTCTCCACTGATTAAGGCCAGCTGCCATGCCATCTAGACTCATCAAGCCAGAGTTTCTTAAGCAACCCTAGGCTTAATATGTAATCATCAGAAGTCAATGAACTGAGACCTCAAGGCTGAGGAATCAGCTGTGCAAAGCCTCAGAGGATGCACTTTTTAGAAAGGAAGAACAGTGAGTACAAAGGCCCCGCTGATGAACCATGGGCACTGAATAATTTACAGCCAGTGGCCCAGCCCTCCTGCAATATTTAGGATTGTACTTTCTAAGGGAAATGAGCAAAAGCCTCAGAGTTAGCACATGGTACTTGGCAGAACCTCGTTAGCTGAGTTTTGCTTCATTTCTCCTGCCCCATTTGGATTCTTTCCAGGCTTAACTATCACATTTAAGCCTTAGGTAAAATTTTAAAGCCCTCAAAATTGGTGAAACAGCTACCCTGGCCAGGACCCAAGGGATGTAAGTGCTGAGCACATTGCTCTGGCAAAAGCAGCGGCATGAGGGCTTACCCAAGATGGCCCACCTCTGGATGACCATCGCAGAGCATGTGCTCAGCGAGTACAGGCGTTCTGTCAAATTTGACAGCAGATTTAGTTCAGTGGGAGATGCATCTGCCAAATGAGCAGAGACTCAGAGATTGCACTGGTTTTAAAGATGATTTGTGTTTCGTAGCAGAGAAATAAAATGATTTATGAGTTTGCCAAGGAATGGATGTTGCCTTTTGGAAAATAACATCCTTCTAGTTCCAAAGTGTTATGAATTGCAAATGAACCAATAGGTGGTGTGTGTGTGTGTGTGTGTGTGTGTGTGTGTGTGTACATGTGTGCATGCATCTATGTCAGTCCTGCCTCTTCCTCTGCCTCCGTGGTTTGGAAGCCAACCTCACTGTGAGCCTTCACTGCTGTTGTGAGCAAGTTGTAATTATAATGCCGAACAGTTATTCTCTAGGCAAACCAAATCTGGGTTCCATTAGAGTCACAGAATAGTTAAACATTTTTTTTTTATTCCCAGCCATAATAAAAAACAGGTTCTGTATTCAATCTGATGCTCCACAAGTCAGAGGATTCCACATGGGCCTTTCCATGATATTTGGAAATAGATTAGGATGGTGTCCCAGGCAACCAGCAGGAGGTCAGTTGAACTTACAGTGTATCATGTTCACTGTGGTTTGGACAGCAGCTGGGTGGAAGTCCCCAAATAGTAATCGATTTCCTCCCCAAGATACTAAGCTTGCTTACCAGCTGCCAAGCGTATCCCCTCAGTGTGTCGCTGCGAGATGTCGGATGCAGTCACGTACATGAGACTTATGCTCTCAAAAGGGAGATGGGGAATCTATTCCTTGTGGGCTTCTTCAAAAGGGAGAATAACGCTAAAGAGGTTCTGTTCATGAGCTTGTAAGATTCACTTTGGTATTTTTGTGAAATTGTCTTTGAAATGACTTCCTCCTCTGTCATTCACTAACTGTTTTATCCCAATGTCCTAAATATATATGCATTCAAGATGTATTTTAATGGTGAAAGTACTGCTTGAAAGATTATTTAGATTAAGAAAAGACAAACAATAAATGCTGTGCACCCTTTTGGGGAATCCAGGTTGCATTCAATATTTGTAGAATGGTCAGCCTTTTGCAGTTGAGCTGAAAATTGCCAGGGGATTTTAAAGCATAATTTTGAAAGATCACAGTCTTTGAGCCTAAATCTCCACAGTTTTTTACTCAAGAGATACACAGCACATGTCTAGTCAGATACCCAGAGGACATTTATGTTTGCTGAACACTGTGTTTATTGTCCTGTGAAGTGATTGCTAATAACTCAGGTCCATATTTCTTACACATTGAAATTCTTTACATTTAAAAATATTTATTTATTTTTAGTGAGAAATGTATATGACATTTTGCCATACATATATCTAGTAGAGTGCCCAAATTACATATGTATTACCTTATATGTTTATTAATTTTTATAGTAAAAACACTTGAAAAATTTTCTAATTACTTTTCTTCTTCTTTTAGATGCAGAGGAGTTCTACATCCTTTATTTTGTTTTAAAGATTTATTTATTTATTTGGTACAATGTCTCGCTATGCAGCTCAGACCCATAGTGATCCTCCTATTTCAGCATCTCCAGCATTGAAGTTACAGGGTTGTGCCACCATACCCAGGTTCAGTGGCTGGCACTGGATGGGGCTAGCATGTCATGTGGTACCTGAGATCAAAACCAAGCCTTTGAGCTTTCCACTCAGGTGCTTAGACCACTGAGCTTTCTCCTTGGCCCTCTTCTATATTCTTAGTAGTGAATTTTACCCATTTTGGAGTTGTATTATTTACATTTTATTTACATTTGGATTTTAGAATTCAACCAGTTAGAATTTTGCATTTGATTAAATTTATTAACTTATGCAAATGAATTATTATTTTCATATATTTGTTAATTAAATAGTCCATCCCTTCCAGTCCTCAATTTCTACACACTACTGCCATACAAAAGTTTTCATAGGTAACAAAACCTTTTACCAAATTCTATTAGGTTCTTTGCATCTTTTATCAATCTCTAATTCTAATTACATTTTTCATATTCTCATATATAATTATTAAAAGTTGTCAGATCTGGTAAAGATATTCCTTTCACCCACTTGTTTTTTAAAAGTAAAATTTCTTCCCATGGTCCATTACATTTTTCTCTAAATTGTCAAATCTGCTTGTCAAGTTTCCAGAAAAAAATCCTAGAATGATATTTGTTTCAATTTTGTTGTATTTATAGATTAATTTATGTAAACTTGACACCTGAACATATCAAACCATTGTGTGTTTTGTTTTGTTTTGTTGTCTTGAGAAAGGGTTTTGTAATGTAGGTCAAGCTGGCCTTGAGCTCACTTTGTACCTCTGGCTGGTCTTGAACTCACCTGCCTCAGCCTCCTGAGTGCTGGGATCACAGGCATGCACCACCACACCAGGCTAACCCATTGTTATTTGTGCATATATCTGTCTATTTATTTGGCAATTTTTAATATTGTTATAGTTTTATAATTTCTATGAATAGATGATGCATAAGTTTTCTTAGATACATTGAAATATATTGTTTGATACTACTGTAAATGGTATCTTTTAATGGATTTCATTTGTTGCTCTTGTTGGAAAGTTTTTTTTTACTTATTGATCACATTTAATATTAAGTATGGTGCACTTGTTAATTGCTTTAAGTAACAAAAAATCAAGGAAAGGAAAGGAGAAGAAAGTATTAAAGTGTGGGAAAAATACAAAGCATAAAAAGAAGGTAGGAATAAAACAAAATATATGACTTGCTGTGTTGAACATATGTGTACTGTAAAATGACAAAGATTAACTGATGCAATAAGACTGATTTCTACCATCAATGGTATCCGTTTGTTGTTCCAAAGAGAAATTCCTAAAATATAAAGAAACAGCACTAATAGAATTTTAAAAAAAGGAAAAGATAGCATAGCATATTTAGCACTTAGCACATAAAATGTGGAATATACTGACACAAATTAAACCCTGATATTTATATTGAAAACAACACTGAATAGACTGTAAGGCAAAAATCTTTATCATTCATAAAAATTCATTACACAACACTAAAAATATGAATTACCCTGGAAGACTTCCAATTCTAAACTTGCATGCACCTGGTAACATAGTTTCAAAACATGCAAAGCGAAAACGGACCTCACTACAAAGCGGAGTTGTTTTCTAACTGCTTTGAAGATCTGCTTGTCTTTTGGATTATCTTATGTCTCTGAAATGTGGGTAGGGATGGATTTCTTTTTGTTTTCCTGTTCTAAAATTACTATGATTTCTGGATCTGAAGCCTAAAGCACCTATTTTGAGAAACTACACAATTATTTTCTTAAATGTTGCTTTTATTCCATCTTTCTATTGTGTCCCCCATCCCCCCACTGCAAGAATTCCATTTTGTCCTACAGGAGATATTTTCTGCATCGAGCACTCTCACTCTCTCCTACATTTTCCTTGACTGCCTGTACTCTCCTTCTTTCTTTCTATGTGATTTCTTTCTTTGCTTGTTTGCTTTTTTGTTTGTATGTTTCATTTGTGTATTTAGTACAGGGTCTCACTACACAGATCGGACTCGTGGTGACCCTCCTGTTTTCGGCCTCCCCAGCGCTGGGATTATGGGCACACGCCACCACGCCTGGCCTCTGTCACTGGCTCATCTCACCCTTGGGGCAGGGTCGGTGCAGCATGAGGGACTGGGGATTGAACCCTGGTCCCAGCGCTTGCCAAAGCAGGAGCTTTGTCCACTGAGCTATCTCGCTATCTAATTTACAATTTATCACTTTGTTTTAAAATATCATCCGTATCTAAGTATGTTATTCATACATGTACAGTTTAAGGGAAAGTAATAAACCAAAGTCCCATATACTGACTGCTGAATTTCAAAAGTAGAATACTTGGAACCATAAGTGTTCTCGTTCTCCTTCAAATTATGCTTTCTCAGCTTCAGAGATAGGGATATAAATCACTCTTTTACCGTCACTACATTATTTATTCCTTCGCATCTGTTTTTAGTTTTATCACTTATACCTATATCCTCTATTTAATTGGTGTGCAGTATTTTTCCCGTTATCAATTCTATAAATAAAATCATGCTGCCTGTATTCTTCAAGACATCTGTTTAACTCAACTGCCTGTTTCTGAGGTATACAAGTCATTCTGCACAAGCACATTCCTGTTCATTGCTTGGTATATCTTTCATTTATACATCTGAATGTTGTGTGAAGACACAGTGGTGGTGCATATATAGATTTAAGAAGCGCTCAGACTGTAGCGTGTGCATATAGGAACAGAATTGCAAACATAAAGTATATGTGTATTTTTAAATGCAATGGATAAAGCAAAACTATGTTTCAGAATGGCTGTACTAGTTCATTCTTCAGTTGAGCCAAGTTCATTTGGCACATACATTATTTTTAAAATTTCAATTATTGTATTTTTATTTTAGATGTTCTATTTGTTTTATTTATAAATGTTTGTCAGATTTCAATTCATTGACTTTTTTGGAGGGGAGGCTGGATCAGCTTATGCTGGGGGTGCGGGTGGCATGGCGCATGGTGCATGCAATCGAGCTGTGCTCCCTGCACTTGCCTCAGCTTGCCTAAGCAGGGCTCTTAGACCTCTGAGTCACCTTGCTGGCCCCTGGTTCACTGCTTTGGTGTTTTACTTTTCATTTCTCTAAGTGTATTAAATATATTAATTATAAGATCCTGTATGCGTTAGTGATCATATTTGATATCTTGGAGTCCTGCCACTCCTATTTCTTTACTCTCTGTCATCAATGAGTGATTTCACATTTTGAAGGCTATGTTCACTGTGATCTATGGTGTTCACATTCTTTGATATTTTGCTTGAAGTGGACAATAGTCAAGCAGGAATTACTTTATTTTCTCTACAGAGAATTTTTTAGAACAAAACAGTAGTCTGAATTCAGACTTCAGATTTCTGAAAAAGTTTACTCACAGTTTCAGATACTCAAGAGAGAATATGTTGTCTCTCCTTACCATCCCACCCATTACTCTGTCAATTCATTTTTGCGGGACAGATTTGTTTTCTAGACTGTCTTCCACTGATCATAAGCAACTCATAAGATCCAACTTTTTACAAAGGTGTCCACCACAATGTCTCACTTAGTTCTAACCCCAGATTATATCTCCTGCCCCTGTTATCAAGAGGAGCTTAAATTACTTGGATGGAAATCACTTAGTATCACCAAGTTTCCTTACTTGCTGGCCTCAAGATTTTGTACCTCTTTAAATGCCACATTCTTGTTCCCGAATGGAATCTACAGGTTGGAATCCACAGACTTTTGCATAAGTTCAATTATGCATTTAAAGAATCATTTTTAAAACTGACACTAATATAAGTTATTACCTTTGCATAGCAATTCAGCATACGCACTCAAATTTTAATTCATGGAATATTTTAATTACTGTATTACATACTGAATATGTAACTTCATTCTATTTTACTTTTTTTGTTCTGTTCTGTTTTATTTCACTCTCTTCCACTTCATTTTAAAAACAAAGTTATAGCCAACCAAGTTGGTTTTTCTACATACCAAGGAGATAGGACCTGCAGTTTCAAAAACATCATTAACCAACTTAAACTTAATATTTTTCTCCTGATCCTTCTAATCCTTTTCCTCTTCTTTTTTTCCTCCTCCTTTTACCCTTTAATAGCTTAACCAAACATTTAACAGATTTTGTACTACATGGACTATCTGTAGCATAAGGAATTCAACAGTCTTAGTACTCTTAACATCCTCAGTTAATTTCTTTTTAAATGTATTTGGTACAGAGTCTCACTATGCAGCTTGGACTCTTAGTGATCCTCCTGTTTCAGCTTTTCCAGTGCTGGGAGTACAGGTGTGTGCCTGTTCTCGGTGGCCAGCTCAGCACATCTGGGAGCAGGGCCAGAGCAGCACGTGGTGTCAGGGATTGAACCCCAGTTCCTATACACTTGCCTAAGTAGGCACTTATTCTGTTGGGCTACCTTGCCAGCCCTTAAACATTAATTTATTTCTCATCTCTAAAATGAGATAATATTGATAGCACAAAATTATTATTTTTCCATGCATTGAATGAAATAATTTACACACAGCCCTTAGATCAGCCTCTGATACATAGAAAGCCCTCAGTAAGTGGTAATGAATGTCAGTGGTCACCTCCAATTCTTACCTTAGCTCTAATCCCATCTCCTTTGTCCAACAAGTGTTAACTCTACGTACAATCAATAGAAGAAAAAAATAGTAAAGTAACCCTTCAAGATCTTTAATTGCTGGTTCCTTTTTCTTCTTAAAAAAGTAAGTTGATTAGTTCACTTGATATATATATAATGATCACATTCATCATTGGAAATTTGTACCTGTACATAATATATCTTGATTTCTCTTTTTTCCCGCTCTACCGCTCTTTTAAATACCCTCTCTTCATTTATAAAGTTTCAATTCTATTTTGTCCTCATTTTTTGCTTTCCTTCCTTCCTCTCCTCCCTTCTCCCTCCCTCATTTCCTTTCCTTTTGAACAATTTGTTATTTCAAAATATTTATTGTGTATTTTGGTTCTTATTTACACTTTCACTTTCTCACACCAGAGAGACAATGCAATATTTACACATGATGTCTGACTTATTTCACTTATGAGTACAGTCTCAAGGTTTACCCACTACTTGGAAATGTCCCGAGTTTATCCTTCTTTATGGTTGAGTGCTACTTGATTGTATTAAAACCAATCAAATAAACAAACAAACAAAACATGTTTTCATTCATTCATCAGTTGATGGGTATTTGGCTTGTTTCCAAGATTTTGCTTGAAATTCTGCATTTTCTATTGTTTTTGTGTTGTTCTGTTGTTTTCTGTTTTTGTTATTTTGTTTTATTTTCTCTTTAAAATTAAAGAGAAAAGATTTAGCTACTATAAACTGTGCTGCTATCAACATGGGTACACATGTATTTCTTAGGTATGATTCTTTTAAGTCTTTTGGGAAGATACTAAGAAAGAGAATAGCTTCAATAGGTCAACTAGGACCTTTACTCCTAACATTTTTAGCAGTCTCCACACTGACTTGCACAGTCACTGCACAAGTTTAACACTCCCACTGATAGTGGAGAAGGACACCTTTTTTTTCCTACAGCTCCTCCAGCATTTGTTACTTGTTGATTTCTTGACAATCGCCATTCTTTCTGGGGTTAGGTGGGATCTTGGTGTTGTATTAATTTGCAACTCTCAAATAGCCAGTGGCGATGGACATTTTTTCATATATTTATTTGCCATTTCTACCTCTTTATCATCTCAGATGCCTATTTTTAGATTGAGTCTTTAAATGTGGGAGGTCTGATTTTTTTCAGTTCTTTATATGTTCTAGATATTAGTCCTAGATCTGTGGAACAACTGGCTAAAATTTTTATTTACTTTGTCAGTTGTCTTCTTACTTTGTGGTGATATCTTTTGCTGTGCAAAAGCTTTTTAATGAGATCCCAGTTTTTTTTTTTTTAACAGTACCCATTTGATCACAATTTTGTTCATGTAGTCTGTTTATTACTAGGTCTTTAAGACTTCTATCTAGTTTTTCTTTCAGAATATTTATTTGTCAGGGCCAGAGAGATGGCTCAGTGGAATAAGTGCTTCCCTGGCAAGCACAAGGGCCTGAGTTCAATCCCTGGTTCCACCAAAAAAAAGGAATATTTATTTTTCTAATTTTTTAATTTTTTTAAGCAGAACCAGGTATTGAACTCAGGCCCTTGCACTTGCCAGGGAAATGCTTATTTCACTGAGCCATCTCCCTGGCCCTTCTTTTAGAACATTTAGTGTTTCTGCTTTAATATTTAGATCTTTGATCCATTTTTATTTTAGTTTATTGTAGGGCAGATGTGTGTCTAGTTTAAACCTTCAGGATGTGGAAGTTCAGTTTTTTCAGCACCATTTATGAAAGAGGCTATCTTTCCTCCAGGGAATGTGTTTGGCCACTTTACCAAAGTGAGGATAGCTAAGTGTGTTTAGGGTTGTTTCTGCATTTTCTAATCTGTCCCATTGGTCTTTAGGTTTGTATTTTTGAAGTACCATGCTCTCTTTGCTGCAATAGCTTTGTAGTATAATTTCAAGTCAGGAAATGTGATGATCCTGCCTTGCCTTTGTTGCTCAGAATTGTTTTGACAATTCTAGATCTCCTCATGTTAAAAATGAATTTGAGGAATGTTTTCTCTAGTTCTGTAAAGTACTAATAGTATTTTAATAGAGATTCAGCTGTGGTACTGAATTTGGTTATTAAATCCAGATGTTTCAGTGGAGTTTTAGGGGTATTCTATGTAGAATATCATGTCATATGCAAATAATAGTAATTTAATTTCTGCCTTTCTTATCTTTATTCCTTTTATTTCTTTCTCTTGTCTAATTGTCCTGGATAATGCTTCCAAAATTATAACAAGTAGGAGTAGGGATAGTGGATGTCCTTGTCTTGTTCCTGATTTTAGAGTGAAAGCTTTCAATTTTTGACCCTATAGTGAGAAGTTGGCAGTTGGTTTGTCATAGATGTCTATCAGATTGAAATAAAGACCATCTATTCCAGTTTTCTGTAGGGTTTTATCATGAATAGGTGTTTGAGTTTTTCAATTTTTTTTCTGAATCTGTTGAGATGATCATGTAATTTTTCATCTTTGGCTCTACGGGTATGATGATTTCTTGATACAGGTATGTTGAAATATACCTGTATCCCTGGGATGAATCCTACTTGGTCATGGTGTATAGTCTTGATTATTTGCTGCATTCTGTTTGCCAGTATGTTATTGAGGATTTTTGTGTCTATATTCATTATGGGGATTGGCCTGTAGTTCTCTTTTTTGGTTGAGTCCTCTGGTTTTGGTATCAGGGTAGTACTTAATTCTAGGAATGACTTTGGGGAATATTATTCCCCTTTCTATTTCATTAAAGAGTTTGAAGAATAATGTCATTAGATCTTCTCTAGTTTTCTTGTAGAATTTAGCTGTGAATCCATTAGGACCTGGGCTTTTCTTTATTGTTAATTTAAATTTATTACTTTAATTATTAATTAATTAAAATTATTTAATTTATTATTAATTTTATTTACTTAAGCATGTTCTATGGGCTAGCATATGGTCTAGTATATGATTTATTGTTAATTTAATTTTAATTGTTTTCAATTTCAGTGACTGATATTTTATTATTTCGAACTTTTCCATCTTCTTGATTCACCTTTGGTAGTTCTTATGTATCCAAGAATCTTTTCATTTTTTCTGGGTTTTTTTGTTTATTAGAGTACAGGTCTAAAGTAGCTATTGATGATCTTTTTGACTTCCATTGGAACCACTGAGATTTCATTTTTTTTACTCCTAATTGCATGAATTTGAGTCTTTCCTTACCTCTTTTTTATTTCCTTTCTTTTTCTTAGGTGTACAGTAGGTACCAGAAAACAAATTCAGGACCTTGTGCTTGCCAGGCAGGAACTGTGCCACTGCGCTATATCCCTGGCCCTTTTTTTTTTTTTTCTTTCTTTCTTTTTTGATAAGATTGGCTAAGGGTTAATCAATTTTATTTAATCCTTTAAAGAATCAACTCTTTGACCCATTGTGTTATTTTCTTAGTCTACAGTGTATTAATTTTGTTTCTGATCTTTTTAATATCCTCCTTCATATGTGTTTTGGGCTTGACTTATTCTTCTTTCTCTAAAATTTTTTTATTAAACATAAGGTAGTTTCTTTGATCTCATTCTGTTTTCCTGATTTGAGAATTCTCTGCTATAAATTTCCTTCTGACCACTACTTTTATGGTATCACATAAAGTCTGCTATGTTATATTAACATTATTGTTTAATTGTACACAATGTTCAATTTCAACTTTGACTCACTGGTTATTCAGGAGGGTGTTAATTTTTATGTGTTTATGTAGTTTTGGCACTGATTTCCAGTTCCATTGCACTATGGTCTGGTGATGTGCATGGAGTAATTTCAATTCATTCACACTTACTTAAGCATGTTCTATGGGCTAGCATGTGTTCTAGTGCATGGTTTGTAGAATGTACATGTACAGGTGAAAAAAATATGTATTCTGATGTTGTGAGGTAGAGATCACTAGATATTTACTAAGTCCATTTGCTTACAGGTTTGGTTCAGTTCTGGTATTTCTTTGTTAATTTTTTTTTTCTAGTTGATCATTCTATCTGTTACAATGAGATATTAGTGTCCCCCATTATAATTGTGTTAATGCTTGTTTGATTTTTATTATTGTCATATTTTTGGCTGGGGGCAGGGCTGGCATGGCATGTGGTGCCAGGGATTGAACTGCAGTCCTTGAGCTTGCCTAAGCTTGCCTAAGCAGACACTTCAGACAACTGAGCTATCTTGCTGGCTCATTTATTTGATTTTTAATCTCCATTAATATTTGTTTTATATAATTGAGTTCACAAGTACTTGGTGCATATATATTTATGAATGTTATTTCTTCATGTTGTTTTCCCTTAACCAGTATGCAGTGACTTTTGTTGCTCCTAATCAGTCTTGAAGTTCCCATTATCTTCAAATAGAGTAGCGACCTCTGCTTTTTTTCTGGTTTCCTGTCACATAGAGTATCGTATTCCATCCCTTGACTTCCAGTCTATGAATTTCTTTTGAGTTAAATGTGTGTCTTGTATTCACCATATTGATGGTTCTTATTTCTTTATTCATCTAGTCTGCTTCTTTTGATTGATGAGTTGAGATGATTTCTATTGATAACTGATATGTTTTGGATTATCTTCATCATATTATTTTCCTGCTCTTGGTTCCTTATCATTTCTTTCTGTTTAATTTCTTACCTCACCTGGTGATTTCTTTCTATTGCTTTTCTTGGGAATGTTGTCTTCATGATCTCTTCTTAAAATATCCTTCAGAACATTTTTTAGAGCTGGTAGAGCTGATTTGGTGGTCACGAATTCCTGCAGTTGTTCTTTGTCATGGAAATATCTTATTTTTCCTTTGATTTTTAAAGTTAGTTTTGCAAGGTCCATCAATCTGGATTGAAGGTGATCTTCTTTCAGTGCTTGAAAAGCTTCATTCCAGTCACTCCTTGACTTAAGGGTTTATATACTGAGAAATCTTCTGTGATTCTAATTGTTTTTTTAGTAGATATTTTGTTTCTTTCTTCTGCTCTCAATATTTTGTTTTTGTGCTGAATGTTTAGAATTTTTATTATTTTATGCTTTGATATAGATTTATCTTAGCCATGGGTATTTGGAGTTCTGCATGCCTGACTTATTTGTATGTCAAATTGTTTTTCCACATGTGGGAAGTTTTTCCCATTACTTCTGTGCACAGCTGGTGTTTAATGGTGTTTTCCCTTCTCTTGTACTTTCTCATTCACTTGATCACCACCACATTTATGTTGCCACATATTATGTTCTTTACACAACATTGAAACTGTTGTTCTGGTTTTTCATGACCTTTTACTATTTTTAAGATATCTTTCTATCTGTGTTTGTTAACCTCGGTCTTATTTTCTAGATCTGATATGCTGTCTTCTCCTTTGTTTAGTTCACAGTATATACTTTTAAATAAATTTTTAAAACTTCTTGATATCTGTTGGAATTTGTTTCATGGATTCCATCTCTTTCATATATTGGGCATTCATAGTTTGCATTATTTCCTTAAACTCTTGTGTTTGTTTATTTGTGTCTGAGCAAACCCTTTACTTGAACTGTCGTATCTTTTATTAAGTGAGAGATTGTTTCTAATCTGATTTTTTTATAGCCTCAGTCATCTGTGGGTTTTTTTTTTCTTATTTGTTTTAACAAACTTTATTAAGGTTTTTCTTATCTCTGTTGCTGTCATTTCAGAAAATCCAGGTGGGAAGCTTCTGATTGCATCTATCTCATTGTCCCCAGATTTGGCCTCAGTTGGTTGGAGGTCTGGGATTCCGTTTCGCTTATTGAGTTTTTTTGTTTTTTTTTTAATATACTTGGCACAGGGTCTCACTATGCAGCTCGGATTCTTAGTGATCCTCCTGTTTTCAGCCTCCACAGCACTGGGATTACAGATATACACCACTATGCCTAGACTCAGTGGCCAGCTCAGTGCACTAGGGGGCAAGGCCAGCATGGCACTTGGTGCCAGGGATCAAACCTTGGTCTCCGTGCTTGCCTAAACTGTCACTTAATCTGCTGAGCTATCTCGCTACCCCTCCACTTTGTTTTTGTGTCCTGTCATTTTGTAGATTACATTTTATTTTATTTCTGCTGTGTTGCCAGTAATTTTCACATGAAGGTAGTTATTTATCTAGAGATATTTGTCTACAGTATTGAAGCCTGTATAGCGAATGTCTATTCCTCAAAAATGTCTTCTAGTTGATGGTGGTCCTTTGTCTTTGTGTCTGCCCTAAGATTCTACCCTCCAAATTGATTAGATATTAAAAGTTGCTATTTACTTGGATCAGCACCCAGTTCTTCAATACTGGACTATGGTGATGGCTATGACCCCAGAAAATCATACTGTTGTTATAGAAGAGAGAAAAACTGATTATAACAGGTATGACATCTTGGTTAATATACACTTAGAAATAACAACAGTTTCAAGAACAACCTAGAAACTGACAAATTATAGTAACTATTGATTTGGTATCTTTAACCATACAAGCAAAATCTGCAGTTATCAAAATTCAATATAAACCAGGAACTTGTTTTTTTAAGCTTTATTTATTTATTTTATTGAGAAACAAATAGCAATGAGACATTTTCAAAGCCAATTAATGGGACAGCTTCAATAATTAATATATTACATTTTGTTATCTTCTTAGTGCTTATTCATAGTACAAGATGCACACATGATATCTTGTTCAAATAACATTAGTATAAATCTTTCTTCTCATTGAATTAAGAGAAAGTAGGTATATATCTATCCTATATTGTATATCCAGATACATAATGATCCTTCCTTTGTATCCCTTTTTTTGTTTAGTTTTGTTAGAGTTGGGTATTCCATTGCCATTTAAATATTATAGATGCATGAATTCAGCAAAATAATCCAATATAGTCCAGTAGTCCATAATAGTAGTGGGTTATTGGTAGGACTGGCAATGTCAGAAGTTGTTGACTTGAGTCTTTTACAGCTCAACATATTAATATGGCTTTACTTTTTATACTTCATTTTTATACTTTGCTGCTGGATGGTTAAGACCAAGATAAAGCAAGACCTATATAACAAGAAATGTAACTTTTGTATCTGATAAGGTTAGTCAAGGACACTCAACATTTATCCTGTAACCCTGTACCACAGTTTGCAGATTCTTTATCAGTGTCAGCCATGTGGATGAGTGACAGCCATTGCTTGACCAATTTGCTCTCTGTGAAAGCCTGAGAGAATGTTTTCTCTCCATGTGACTCTCCTTAGGCACACTCTACATCATCGATCACGTTGCTCTGTGGCCCCATAATTTCCTTGATCAGAAAATTTAGGGCGCAACTCAGTTAAATGATATTACAGTATAGGTTCTTCTATATCCTGAGTCTTCACTGACCTTGAAAGGCTAGGGCCAAAATGTTTTTGGAATACAAAACTAAGGCTGTCCTTGCAGCCCTTCTTTTTCTCTAAGTTTTGGTCTGCGAACTTAGGTTATTAGCCCTCCAGAAGAGAAGCTTATTATTACCCTACAACATATGTAGTTGGGTTTAACCTCACTAACTGTCTAAATATCAAACACTCTAGGCATAACATGGAACAGGTATTTTCCATCAAGTATTGATATGCTAAACTTTAACTCCCTACAGAACATGGAGAAAAAAATTTTAAAAAATATTTTAAAAATATGAGTAAACAATTGCATATTTTTAGACAGAAATTTATAGTCCTATGACATTTTTTTGCCTCTTTTTTGCATTTATTGCCCTTTTTTTTAAAAAAGAAAACATTTACTTGAGAGACAATATGTCAACAATTGGTATGTCATGACAAGCGGTACATATTTAGAAGGCCAGAATGACAGGCATTCCAAGCATGACCCTTCTATTACACATTTATTTCTTCAGTGCAGTTGCTTAGTTCATAGGTATCAGCATATAGAGTTAGTCAGGGTGAGAATTCTACTAATTAGCTGCTAGCTTCAAAATCCTGCTGATATTTCTCAGGATCATTGTCTTACCCATCTTGTACATATAATTATATGGCTTTGCCCCTGTCATGTTTCTCAGCTTTTCTCCTTGGTCTATCCTCATTTTCCAATCCTCAAGTTCTCGCTTTCCTTTTAAGTGTTATACCTTTCTATTTTCATTTCTTCTTTTGAGTTCTTGTACTGGGGAGACTATAGATATTTACACATGTGGGTCTGGTTTATTTCACTCATGAGTGTATCTTCAAGTGGCATCTACTTAAATTTAAATGCTTCAAGTTTATCATTCTTTATAACTGAGTAATACTCCGTTGTATAAAAATACCACTTCTTTTTCATCCATTCCTCAGGTGACGGGCATCTTGGTTTCCAAGATTTGGTTACCACAAATTGTACTGCTATAAACATAGGTACACATACATCACTATAGTACAATGTTTTCAGTTCCCCCAGGAAAATTCCCATTTGGGGGATAGCCGGCTTGAATGGGATTTCCAGTCCTAGTTTTTTAAGGAGTCTCTGCACTGATTTCCATAATGTTTGCACCAGTCTACATCCCAGTGGAGAAGTGTTCCTTTTCCCCACATCCTCTCCAACATTTGTTGTTGGTTGATTTCTTTATGATAGCCATTCTTTCTGGGGTGAGATGGTATCTCAGTGTTGATTTAATTTTCATTTCATGGATGGCTAGTGATTAAACCAAGAACTTGTATGTAATGATTTTTCCTGAGTAGAGTGATTTTACCCTGTGGGAGAAAATTTGAGAGGAATAAGGAATGAAACAGAGAGATAAATGAAGATGAGGCAGAAGGACACAGGATGGTCACCTGAGTTTTCTGAAACTGGAGCAGAGGACAGGAGATAAATAATGAAGGACAGGGCCTGGGAGATAGCTCAGCAGCATTAGTGCCCGTCTGGCAAGTGCAAAGTCTCAAGTTCAATCCCCAGTACAAGATAGTTAAAGGAAAGAGAGAAAAAAGCCAAACATGAAAAAATATGATAAAAGTAAATCATAGACTAAACCAAAACAAACCAGATAGGAAAAGGGAAATAAAACAAGGAAAAGGAAATAGCAGAATTATTTTGGTGTCCATAGTTCTGTGGTAGTGTCCAAGTCGCAGCCCCAAACTGTTAGTAAAACCCTGCCAAGACTGTAGTAGGGTTAGTACTGGGTGTGGAGCTGATCCTGGCCCTGGATGTGGGGCTTGGCGCAGGCTGCTCAGCAGCAACTTTCTATATGTCCCTTGGCATCCCACCAATATTTCCTTACCCTGATTTTGTCTACGTTCTTCTGTCAAGGGCTGTCATGCTCTCAGACAGAGAGCTCAAGGATGCTCCCATTGCCCTGTACAGTTGGCACCTCCCAGTCCTTGCACAGCCTCTTTTATTCCACCCCCCCCCCCAGCACATCTTTTTCCTGTCATGTGGTTTGTCACAGGGCAGGGGTAGGGGAATGCTATTGTTGCTGTAGAGGCAGCCCAAGGCTTCTCAGTCCCCCTTCAATCTCCTTTGCAGCAGGTGGAGTGCTAATGTTCTAGTCACTGTCCTGCAGCATCCAGAAGCTGCTTGAATCCTGTGCGCCTGCTTCCCCTTCTCAAGCCACTGGTCAAGGGTGGAAAGGGTCATGTCACACTTACTACTGTCTCTGCATAAGATCCTTAATCTTGCTGTCACTGGATCATGGGTTACAGTTAGCTTCCAACCAGACCTACACACACACACACACACACACACACACAGGCACACACACACACACGCACACACACACACAGGCACACACACACACACGCACACACACACACACATGCACATACACATACATACGCAGAACTGGTGGCCTACCAGTGAGGAAGAAGTTTTTCCTGGTCACTTGCTCCTTGTGTTCCAATGAAGTTTGTTGTCATGCTATAACATCCTCTCTGTGGAGGAAGGCAAAAGAGGCAAAGGGTTGTATATCGCACATTGTTATAGTCCATCAGTTTTTGGAAATTTCCAAGAACTGGCAGCTCCTGTTGTGCACAAAGGTGGCAATTCCTCCTGCAACCTGTGGGCTGGTTTACCTTTTCATAAAGTGCTATATTTATATTTTGTTTGACTTCCAAACCTCTTATTTCTCATTGATTTTGGTCTCAGGATGTACTTCATTTGCTTTCTTCCAATTACTTGTGTGTCTAGTTAATTTTCTCTGAGTAACCTCAACGTGGCTCCTCCTCTATTCAGCCATGTTGCCTCTTTCCTCTCTAATTGCTATTTTCTGTTGCATAATGGCCATCACTGTTTTTGTTCCACATAGGATATGCACCCATCACTATCAGATCATTGAGGCCCTTTCCCATTCTGAATAATTCTTGTCCTAGCCGTCTTTCAATATTTATATGCCATTCTGTGGGAAATTTTGATCATTTACTCATTAAAGAATTTTAATCAAAATGATGCAGATAGAAACCAGAGTCCCAAGGAACTGAGCTTCACTAAACCAGATTTAGAAGTTCTATGAAAGCAGCAAGATCAATGGCAACATTAAGCCAAGTTAGATATCATAAGCCTGTCTTAGATCATAGATTATCCTATATCAACCCTTGGAGTTTTGAAAATTTTCCCTTAATCACTACAAAAAAGATCCTAAAGTCAATCATTAGTCTCAATATAGAATCACTGCATAGCAGTATTGAACTATAGGTTGCCTACGTCAAAGAACTAATGGACCTCATTAAGACTACAATTTGAGGGCAGGCTTAGTTGTTCTTATCTTTAGAAGCCTTCATTTTGGGAACTCTAATCTACTGTCATCAATGTCTACCCTCAAAAATGCAGGATAAAGATCTAGAGATGGTTTAATGCCTTGTCTATGATTACACAGTTAATAAATGATGAAAAGAATCGTGCAAGTCAAGATTCTTTGACTCCACCCTTTCCCACTATATTATATTTAGAAAACCTAGAAAGAACCTAGAAAAATAAACCAGTGCTAAGAATCCCTCACATTCCCCTAGGAAAGCTCACCTAATGACCTTGAAATGTCCTCGGACAGCTAAGAGGATATATCATGATGTGTTCTTTAAACATGAATTGCAGCACACCTCTCCCCCAAGAAAATAGGAACAGCTCCATGGAAATCTTTCTCTAATCAGTTCTCAGAGTTTTGTGTAGCTGAACTGCACAGTGTATGAGTAGAGACCCTCAGGGAGAGTGAAGTATTTGAATTGCTGCAGTGCCTTATGCTTTCTAAATTATATGCAGTGCTCTGATTCTTCACATACTTGGGAAAATTTGTCACATGTTTAGGGTGTTTTGACAGCAGCTAGATTGAAATCATTGAGACCAACCATAGTTTTGCTTTGCTCACTGTTACCCCATGGAGTGGGTAGGGTCTCAGTCATCAAATAGCCAGAGGAGTGGCTGGGATGCCACTGTTGGTAGCACCTCCAGGAAGGCCACAGGAAGATCATGTCTGCATGGTGACAGGGTAGGGAAGCACAGACCGCTATCATTAACAAATTTCTGGCACCAGTAAACTATTCCATGCAGAGCTGGAATAACAAGAAACTTGGAAGATCTAATTCTTACTTCTTCATTTAAAGGTTAAAGTGCTTTCCTTTGAGTTATAAAGAAAAACAGTCCTTAGAACATTCTGTGTTTGTGCATTTAAAGGCTGAAAACTGTTCAAATATTAAACAAACTTGCATGATATACAGATTTAATGCAACCCTTATCAAAATTCCAATAGAACTCAGAGAAATGGAAAAAGCAAGCCTAAAATTTATACGGAGTCATTAAAGGCTTCAATTGCTAAAGCAACTTTGAACAAAAAGAGCAAAGTATAAGCATTCTAGTTCCTCATTGCAAATTGCATTACATTATAAATCAAAACATTGTAATTTGGGGGCCGGGGATATAGCTCAGTGGCATAAGCACCTGCTTGGCAAGTGCAAGGTTCTAAGTTTTATTTCAGTACGCCCTCCCAAAACAAAACAAGCAAATGAAAATCAGTGTATTTTAGAATCAAAACAGATGCATAAACTGATGGAACACAGTAGAAAACCCAGAGATAAACCCATGAATACACGATCAACTAATCTCCTATTGGGATACCAAGAATATGTAATGGGTAAGGTAGTTTTTCTAACAATTAAAATTGAGAAAACTTGTGTTTGTATGAGTTCAATTTGATCAGATTTCACATGTGAGAGGGTATTGTCTGCGTGCGTCTGGATTAATTTGCTTCATATAATGTATTACAGTTCATTTATGCTATTGCAAATGACAGGACTTTCACACACATCAAAAACTTTAAATCTGTGGGCCAGGGAGGTAGCTCAATAGAATAAGTACTTGCCTGGCAGACGCAGGATCCTGAGTTCAATCCCTGGTACCAAACACAAAAAATTGTTTTTTATCTTATATTAGTTGAATGATCAACTGAACACAAGACCAAAAAGTATAAAACTCTCAGAAGAAAACATAGGGGAAAATTAAATAAAATTGGTCCTGGGAAGGAGAATTTGGTACAACACGAAAAGCACAGAAAACATAAACATATGTAGCTGCATCAAACTACAGTGTCTGCAGAACAGAGCACAAAATCAGCAAGATGAAAAGGCAACCTATATTGTGGGGGAATATTTCCCAGAGTATATGCAATTACTTGTAAATGACCAAGTTATAGAAACAACTAGTACAACTCTATAGAAAAAAATGAATAATAACCTGATAATCAATGGTTAAAATCCTGAATTCTACCAAAGAAGATACATCATTTAACAACAGATATGAAAGGATCACTAATGACCGAAGAGATAAAAATCCAAATAATGATGGTGCATCACCTTTCCCTTTTATCAGTTAAGAGATGAACAGCATTCTCCATGGTATGGGGAAAAGGAAACATTGTATATTATCAGTGGGAGTATAAACTGATACCCCCATGATAGAAAACGATATGGAGATACTTTTAAAAATTAAAAATAGAGCTACAAGTAAGTTGGAAATCTCACTTCTGAGTATACCCAAAGGAAATGAAATCAGCATGACAAAGCAGTACCTGAGTTCCCAAATTCAATGTAGCAACAGACTATTTTCAAAGGGGATATGGACAAACAATTCAATGGATAAATGAAGAGTGATATGCACCATGGGATATTGTTCATCATGCAAAAAGAAAAAAGTCCTGTCATTTGCAATAATGAACTGTAATATGTAATTTGTAATATGAACTGTAAGACATTATTTGAAGCAAATTAATCCAGACATAGCCAGACAATGCTTTCTGATCTCACATATGAAATCTAATCAAGTTAAACTCATAGAATCACAAAGTAGAGGGGTGGTTACCAGGAGGTGAGAGGTGAGGGACTTGGGAAAATACTGACAAAAGTGTACAGACTTTCAGTAAGTAATAGAGAAAATTTCAGGAGACCTGATGTATAACATGTTGATTGTAGTTAATAACAATGTATTGCATATTTTAAATTTGCTAGGAGAGTAGATTTTGAGTATTTTCATCATGGGGGAATAAAGGAGTCTATATGAAGTGACATATTAAATCAGTTCATTGTGATAATCATTTCATGATATGTTACTACATCAAACATGATATGTTAACCCAAAGATTAGATAGACAGACAGACAGATAGGTCAAATTTTTGTCAGTTGAGACTGGGTGTGGTGGTGTTCACCTCTAATCGCAGCTCTTAGGTGGTTGTAAATAGGTGGATCACCGCAAGCCTGATATAGTAGTGAGACCCTGAACACCCTGTAGATACGTCCCCAAAATACAAAAAAAAAAAAAAAAAGAATTTGTCAGTT
This sequence comes from Ctenomys sociabilis, assembly GCA_004027165.1. NCBI lineage: Eukaryota > Metazoa > Chordata > Mammalia > Rodentia > Ctenomyidae > Ctenomys > Ctenomys sociabilis. The sequence goes on from PVKA01011949.1 coordinate 44,041, forward strand.
ATATCTCAGGGAATCTGGAAAAAGAACTGAAAGTGCTTTCACTCAAAATCTGAGCATCTTGCTCAGCTGTGTGCTAGGTATGCAGTAACAGAGGCAGTGAGCACACAGACTGTACTTTTCAGGGCCTGCCTGCACACAGTCCTGCTCAGGAGTGCAAATGCTTTGGACAACACAACAAAGCTGCCACACCACACTTCCTGGCTATCAAACTGATTTTCTGCACACAGGAGAGTACAAAGGCCCAATAATTACTCAGGATTGGGGTGAGCTAGTCATGCCAATCTCCTTTCCTTTCATCAGCTGTTTACTCAGAGTTGAGGACATAATCTGGTTCTGCTCAATGAGACATAAGAAGTCACTGACAGCTTCTGCAGAAGGGACGCCCTGTGTCTCCACTGATGCAGGGGTGCAGTGGATGAGGCCTTCCGCTGCTCCCTCCACACCCCCTTGCTGCTTGTGCAGCTGTTCTGCTGTAACATGATGCTGAGAGCTGCTGCAACATGTCATGATCATGAGTGGGGACGTTGCCCACAAAAAGAAAATGGTGGAGCCCCGGGATCAAAGGAGTAAGAGTCTTCGTGTCATTGTGAAACTAGTAGTTAAACCTGGGACATCGCACCTCTAGATAGGCTGCTGATGGAACAGCAAACCACCTTAAGATTTAAGTGATTTGTGTGACAGTTGTTTTTTTACTTACAGCTACATGTACTTTATAGATAAACTAAGAGAACTTCTAGCAATGGATAAACACATGAAAAATAGTTTATTGGTTACTAAGATAATTTTATTCATCAAGAGCACTGGCTTCTACATCTCTTATCCCTCTGTATTAAGCCCCAGTTCAGTACAAAGTATAAAGCACATGCTGAACAAACTAATGGAGTGTCACATGGAAAGAGTATGTACAGCGACAAGTATATAGCAGAATGAAGTTTAGGATTAGTGTGGCTAAACTGCAGAATGCTTAAGGATTGCAAATGGTTGCATTTGTTGACACTAATAGGAGGCAGCCCTTGACTCTGTGGATTTCCCAAACCAGTGGGAAGGTAGAGCGTTGTGAGCTCCATAGTTCAGGTGCAGGCACCCTGAGGGGAACTGACTAAAAGAACTTGAGAATAGAGAGAAAGGTTGGTCTGATATTTGTTCTCACCATGGGCCAGGAATCTCAAGAAGTGGCTATTGTACAATAGCACTCTGAGAGAAAAATGCTTTGTTAGGGTCAGTTCTCAACAATTGTGGCTATTACTCTTAATTGTAGATATGTGGGATTGAAATGAATACGTTTTGTTACCCATCCTTTAAAAAACATTATATCTTATTATAAGTTCATTCAGAGACCTGCCTGTGTAACAGATCCCCCAAATTATGCAGAGCCAGCTGTGGGCATTCCTGCTGCGGGAAACTGCAGTCACAACCATTTGGGACATTCTGGCTATTTCGATGCAGCCCATGCCTCTGTACCTGTGGTACTGCCTATCCATGTACTTCACCGGTGACTCTGAATGAACACAAATAGTACAGTGATTGAAAAACATGCATAAAGCCAAAATAAGACTACTTTGACATGCTTTATGATTACTTGGTGACTATATTTTAAATTTAAAATTCTGAAACAGAGCGAAGGCATAAGGTATTATGTTATTGTCTTTTAAGAACAATTATAGGGTTGGGGAGATAGCTCAGAGGTCTAAGTTCTTGCCTGGTAAGTGCAAGGACCCAAGTTCCATCCTCAGTACTTCATGCTGACCTCAGAACCCAGGTGTGCTGAGTTGGCCACTGAAACTGGGCATGGTGACACATGTCTGTAATCCCAGTGATAGGGAAGCTGAGACAGAATGATCACTATGAGTCCAAACTCCATAGCAAGACCCTATACTAAATAGACAAATAAATAATTAGGTAAATTTTTATTTTATAAAGAACAAACTATAAAAATTCATTATCATTCTGAATTTCAGTTTCTCTGTTGCTACACTTTAGATGATGTTAATCAGCCACCCAGTCATTATTTACAATTTTCTTTATTACCACAAATGCATGGAACTTGAGGGAAAGGCCAATAGCTAGATGATAAGATATAAAGAAAGGAAATTTTTGCATAGGTTAAAAGCTTATATTTTCAACCAAAGTGACAGGAGAAATGGAACAATAAAAAAAGATGGTCTCATCTTGGTAAAAAATGCAAACATTAAAGGCTGTTCAGTTACTCGATAATTTTAATAAGAAAGTGACTGGACGCTTGTTCTAAAACATTAATCAAAGAAGTTAATATTAGTTATTATAAAATTACTTTTTCTGATTTTTACAGAAGATTTTATAAAATGTAATGGTCATTTTTTGCAGGTGAGTACTAATGGATGTTTTATTTGTAATCCTACAAAAATTTAAACAACCTAACAGCCTTCACGTGGAGAATGAAGAAAGGTTTGGTGAATTCCCTTTAAAACTGAATTGTGGGCCAGGGGGATGGCTCAGTAGAATAAGTGCTTCCCTGGCAAGTGCAAGGACCTGGGTTCAATCTTTGGTTCCACAAAGAAAAGGAAAAAAAAAGAAAAAAAAAAAAAAACTGAATTGAATTCAACAACAACAAAAAATAAGGTACTAGCAAACACATTGACATGGCTGGATGGGCGAGTCTTTCTGTAGTGCTCATTAGTCATACGGAATAGCGCTATGTAATTTGGGAAATTGATACAGGCAATACAACATGTCTTGATCATTTTCAATACTTTATCCCTTTTGGGAGTTCGATCCCCCAGCCTGCTGTGCTGGCCCCACCCCTCGGGCACGCTGAGACAGCGATTGAGACTGGGCGTGGTGACACGCACCTATAATCCCAGCACTCGGGAGGCTGTAAACACAAAGATCACTACGAGTCCGCTCTATGCAGTAAGACCTTGTACACCCTGTACATCCCATCCTAAATACAAAAAAAAAAAAAAAAAAAAAAAAAAAAAAAAAAAAAAAAAAAAAAAAAAAAAAAAAAAAAAAAAAAAAAAAAAAAAAAACTAATAAAAACAAAGTCTTGATCAACTTTCAAAAAAGATGGCTGCAAAATCTGGCTACATAGCAAAAACAGACAAAACCAATTTTGATTAAGTTAGTGACAAACGTGCAGAACATTAAAAGATAGAAACTACTATTATGTACACGTTATTACAAGTTGCTTTTCCTCTCCAAAACTACAGAAATATAATTAGGAAATATCAAGCTTTTTTTTCATTTTTCTCTTTTTTCAAATTTCTTTTTTACTAGAGTGACTATATATATTTATGGGAAATTATGCTGTCTGTATTTCTTTTATTGCCATACTTATTATCCATTTATTTCACATCATTACTGACGTTCATTTCATTATTTAGGAGAGGAGCATTTTCACAGTGATCTTCTCCCAGCTGTCAGCAGCTCATATCTGCAGGGAAGAAAACAATAGACTCACCAAGGCAGGTGTTGTAGACCTGTAAGAAGTTGGAGGTATGGATCAGCAGCACAGCGCTTGCCTGGCAAGCACAAGGTCCTGAGTTTGATTCCTGGTGCCAAAGAAAAAAATTATCCTTCAGAGGTTTCCTGAGGACAGTCCTTCTTGGGGGCTGAGACCACGGCCTTTTCCAGAATTCAGAGAGATCATTTCAGCCTATGGGAGGCACAACGCTAACCTCAATCAGAGAGACGGTTGCATCACCTGCACCGATAACCATAAAACTGACTTGGCTAAGATCACCAGCTGCCTTCCCAAGCCTTTCACTTAGACTTGCTTCACCCAAACAAAAATTTCCACTAAAAAAATAAGTATTAACTATGAAACAGTCTATTTACGTAAGCAAAAACATTATCTAATCCCCATTTATTATGATTCATACATATACAATGTATTTGATTATACTTTTTGGTCATGTTACATTTCTAGTAAAGTTTATTAAAAACAGAACTTTTTGAGAGATGCAAAAGGAATTGCGGTGAAAATCCACAATAAATCCCATGCACCCAGCCTCATTCCCTAGTTCATATCATTCTTGAAAATATACACAGGAAAGGCTTTGGGGGCCCTCCTGCGTTGTGTTATACTATATTCTGTTTCCATAGAAATACATGCTACGGAGATGAAATCACAGAAGACTCGAGGAGGTGCTAAGCACTCAATGGGGCCGAATAATCCACTGAAAATATCTACATATACACAAAGTATGGCAGAGGAGAATAATGGGAATTTGGAGGAGGGAAGAAAATAGACCAAACTTATAGGAAGTTTAGAAGATGAACTTTATAACCATGGTTCACATGGAATGTCTAATGTGATCAGTTGTAGTTTAATTGGGTCAGTGACAGTATCTACCTTTTAAGTGTCCAAGTGTCCCTCTTTGCTCTCTCCCTTTCACCTGTAAAGTTTCTACTCAATGTAGTTTCCCATGCTTTTCATTGTCTTCTATTTTACAAAAGTTATGTTAGTTACTGTGGCCATGAAGTGCCAAGCAAAATTCAAAGAACATCTCATCTATATTTCAAGATGCATTGGTTGCACAGGAGTCATGTCTTTCTGTTTGCTGCTAAGGACTTAGAGATCTGGGAGGTCAACTCATCTCACACGCAGGATGTAGGACTGGGACCTCAGTGATGGTGCTCTCGTTCACTGGATTCATTCTTTTGATTTACAGTTGGCAGCTCATAAGCATTCTATGAGACGTGGCAGCATTTTTCAGATGTAATGGGAGTCCCTACAAGGGTCTCCACACAGCTAATCAACCAGAAGGAAGGGCCTTGAAAAGACATCTCCAGGGGTGACTTGGCCAATAAAAGGAAGCTCAGAATAAGCATTTCTAATGACAGGGTGGAAGAGGAAAAGAAAACTACTTAAGAATACTCTCCAAAGGACCCCACAATTCATGGGAGAATTCTGTCAAGAGAGAGGCTGTGGCATCAGACAAAGGAGCTCACTTTGTGAAGGAGTCTGATGCACAAGGGCTGGGATGCACCAACCAAGCCCGAAATGTGAGCTGGTAGGAGAGTGAGGGAAACCTCCCAGCTCTGCACGGAGGTGAAAGTATCAGGGTATGCATCCAAGTTGGGAATCTCTCATAACAAAGGGACCTGAAGAATATAATAAGTCAAGTGGATAAGTGTTTCTATTTGGCGCTGGGATACAACTCAGTAGCAGCACACTTACCTGGTGTCTGTGTGAGGCCCTACATTTGATCTGCAGCACTGCAAAATAATAAATACAATTTGTGTGTGTATGTGTGTGTGCATGTGTGTGTGTGTCTGCCTGTCTATCTAATTTATGAAATAGCCCAAAACAATTCTAAATTAGCAGGGCAGCTCTGTCCCCAACTTACTCAAAGACACAGCTTTCATCACTTTCAGCAGTTGAAGGTCACCCTTCACTCTCAAAGGACAAGAAAAGCAGAGAAAATTGCCTATGGAGAGGTTCAGTGGGGCAGACCTGGAGGTGGTGTGTCTCACTTCTGCTCTGACCTGCTGGCTTGATCTGGTCACATGGCCAACTCTGACTGTAAGGGAGGCTGGGAAAAGTCTTGCTGGCTGTTCAGGATGCAAAGCAAACAGCTTGGTGAGGAAGAAAGACTGCCCCGAGGAAAGAGTGGCACTGCTGCCTGTGGCTTTGGGAACATTAGAAACTCAGATCTCAGCAAACACATCCTAGTCTCAGGAGTGGGAAGTTAAGCCCCTGTGGTGGCTTCCTAGCCATCAAAAAAGACCAGAGCTAAAAGACGTGCACTGGGAACCAGAAAAAGTTGCCATGGTCTGTAGAGAATGGAGAAGTCTGCTGAGACTTCAGTCTAGCAGACTAGCAGTCGGTAGAGCAAGAGCCCCAAATGCCTAAAATTAATAAGTGTGTTGTAAGACATATTCAAACATTACAGCAAGGAAAGAAAAAGCGCATGTCACTAGCTAGCATTCCACCGGGAGGTTAGAGTTATTACCATTTTGATGTAGACTGCCAGCTCTCACTCTTCCCCCCACCCTCCCCTTCTCCACCTTTCTTCCTAAATATGGTCTACGTTTTTCTACTCTTACTCTTGCAGTGAACAGATATCACATAAATAATTGAGTCATACTTCATGAATGGAATTTCAATGTTTCTTTTTTATTTAGTTATTTTCCTTATAAATAAAGCTGTAACAGACAGTTCTGTATATTGGGCCAGTCCTTGATTATTTAATTTTTATTAATTAATTTATTTATTTGGTATGCAGTCTCACTACACAGATTGGACTCAGTGATTCTCCTGTCTCAGCCTCTCCTATGCTGGGATTACAAACGTGAACAACCGTGCTGGGGTTTCAAGGCTGGCGTGGCATGCAGTACTGGTGATTGAACCTTGGTCCTTGGGCTTGCCAGGCAGACACTTAGATCACTGAGTCATCTCCCTAGCCACCACCGCTCAGTTATTTACACAGGAAAAATTCCCGAACAAAATAGTTGGTGCATCTCACATCAGTCATATTGCAGCATCCATGTCCAGAAATGAAAACTATTGTCAAATGTCTCTCAAGAAAATTATACCAACTTACCTTAGCAATAAATGAATGCTTTATTCAAATAGCTGCCCAAACTATGTATCTTTATATTTTAATATTTGTATAAAAAGGCAAAAAAGGAACTCTTTAATTCATGCTTCTTGGATTGTTAGTGCTGTGCAGCATCTATTCCATGCTTTCTGGCCACCTTCAGCTTACTGTATTTAACTTGAAATTCAGGGCCTTCTTCAGTTATTAGTCCTTTTCAAAATCTTTATTATGCTAATATTTACTTTTGGGTGAACACTAAAGAATTTAATTAAAAATTATTGGGATTATGTTAAAAATTAGATTAACTTGCCCAGAGAATCACAATGTTATCAGAGCTTATACATAAGACTAACCTGAAACATTTTGTGTATTCTCTTTTTTTACAATCTGAAATGGAAGTTTTTTAAGAAAAAAAAAAAACAAAGAATGAAATAGGTGGGTAGAACAGTTTGAAATGTAGTTTATAGATTTTTTTTCATGTGTATCCTAAGCTTTCATTTTTTCAACTTGTCTAACTATTTTATGGATTAATCATTAACCTGCAATTTTGTATCTAAGTGTTCCTTATTATATTTTCTACCTTATCCTTTTCCTAGATGAGAACTTTTGACCTTTGAGTATTCAATTTTTAATTAGCTGCCTTACTGTTTTAGCTTTTGTTATATCTAAGAGCTTTTGGTTGGTTTCTTAGTTTTTATGAAATTGGAACTTTGACTTTTTTCTGTAACCATATCTCTTATTTTAGTTCTCTAGCTATGGCATGACAAGATTTTACAAAGCAATGTGAAAGAATAGCACAAATAAAACACTTGACTCGTGCCTGCCTTTAACAGGTTATGATGTTTTGTGTAAATGTATGTTCATATAGCTGTTGTGTGAATATAATCATGTGCACGTATACATTTATCATGTGAAGGAAGTAACATCTTAATTCTGGTCCTCCTACATGAACAACTAGTAGATACTGTTCAATATCTATTGTGAGCCTGGAGAGATAGCTCAGCGGTCTAAGCACCCTCCTGGAAAGAGCAAGGACTCGAGATCAATCCCCAGCACCACAAGCGATGCTGGCCCCCAAGCCCCAGGCGTGCCATACTAGCCCCTAAATTAAGCGTGGTGGTGCACACCTGTAATTCCAGCGCTGGAGATACTGAGACAAGAGGATCACTATGAGTCCAAACTGCATAGTGAGATCCTGTAACAAAAAATAAATTAAATAAGAAGACTTTAAATATCTTTCGTGTTATGAACAAGAATTACTGGAGCTGAACTTGCATTTGATGGGAAGTCTCCAAGCAAAAATAGGATAACTGATTACGCTTGTCTGTAACAGAATCACAAACCTCTAATTCTGCAAAGACACAACTCCAGCCATCGCAAATTGAACCATGTTATAAAGACATCTTCAGAGTACTCTTTAGACCTAAATAAAGATGTGCAAACTGTTTGAGGAATGCCGAAGTGATCACCATGAAATTGCACAGACATCAAGCTTGTATGTGGAAAACCTCAAGCCTCATTTCCCAAGAGGTTTCTAATGTGAAACCAAAATAATAATTCCCAAATGCAGGTAAGGGCTCCATGTATGGTTCCTCACAAGGAAACCCAACCACTGTGTTTTAAAACCAACCATTTAGATTCATGAGCAGCTTCTTAGGAATGAAGGAGCTGATCTGTCATGTCTTGTCTTTCTCTTCTCTTAGGCCACTGTGAGAGTTTCTTAGAAGCAGAGATGGCTCCCGCCCTTGGAAACATGCCAGTCAAAAATTCAGAGGGAGAGAAGACGGCAGTTCTATTTGGGCTGACTTACCTGAAGTACCAGATTACCCAGTGAGGAGGAAGAACAGTGTTGTACTTTCTCCATAAAACCTTCCTGTATATCCTTTTCCACCTCCAGTCTCAGAAAAATCCAACTCTTCGTTCTAAAACCTCTATCATTTAGCCTCTCATTGGCACCTTCTATTCTAGTCATGCACTACAACATTAGATCACTGAAGTCAAGTGTTTGTACCCTTCCTATATTCTGTAGTGCTCAGGAAAAAAAATAAACTGCGTCCATTGAATTCTGCAGAAAATACTCGTTGAGTGAATGAATACATGAGTGATAAGAACAAATTAACAGTATTGCTACTGATAATAAGAAGATTGGTAAATTTTATGAAGTTCCTAGTATGTGCCAAGACTTCAATATGCTTTATCCCTTTAATCCTTATAATGGCCCTGGCAGGTAGAAATCATTATCCTCACTTAAGAGATGAAAAGCCAAGGCACAAAGATGTCATGTGACTTTCCAAAACTCACATGAAAGAAACTAGAAAGCCTTTCTGACATCAAAGACCATGCTTTTTCCAATGTGCTAAGTTGTCAGGTGTCGATAGGAATTTCAGCCCTTATCACATGATCTGTTTGGTGTTCCTAGTCTGCAAAGATTACTTTGAAGCACTTTTAGAGGGGAAAAAAAAAACTACATTCACTTGTGGGTGGGATTTCCAATGTGTTTTGAAATTGGAGAAAATGTATTGCCAAGCACTAAACAAACGTTCAATCTGTTTTATGAGCAAATGGATTAAGCTGGATTTCAGTGGCATTCCTGTATCATACACAGCAGGCACATGTCCACGCCTTGCTCCAAAGCTCCACAGCAGTTGGTGTTGATCACAGACACTGCCAACTGGCTGCATTGTTTCCAAAGAATGTTGCAGATAGGGCTTGTATCTCAGGCTGTTGCTTGGCCAAGGAAATTTGTGAAAGAGTTTTTTTGTTTTGTTTTGTTTTTTGTTTTGTTTTTGTTTTTTTTCTGAAGAGAATACAGAATATTAAAAAAAGAAAAAAACCCAAAAGAAACAATACAGAATGTCACTAAACAAGATGATAGGAATTGGACAATGGCTGTTATACTGCATAATGTTTTCAAGATTACCAAATATAAGCATGCAAAATTTGTTTTAAAGAAAGAAAAATGTATAAGAAACTACAAAGGAGAAGAAAAAATTAGTCTTGACAGTTCTCTTGAAGACATAGTAATTCCCTAAAAATATCCTCTCCTTTTTGTTTAAATATAAGATTGTTGAAGGCTGGAACATTATCTTTTACATTCCATATAAAGCATAAGCTGCCAAGTAATGCAGGCTGAATAACTGTTAAATAAGCTGCATTCACCACTCTTGCATTGAAGTCCACTCATTCTGGTTACACCGGTCAGTCCTACCAAATCTGGGCTTGTATAAGCAATTCTAAAATCCTTGGAAACAAACTTTAAAGTGAAAGGTGTGAGCAAAAATAGAGACAAACAAGCAAATAAGGACAGGCTGTGAGCACACAGAAGACCATGAGGGCCATGCCTGGGTAGAGTCTGGGGGAGAGCAGTAGAATAAACACTAAAAAAATGTTACCCACAAATGTTAGTAACATGTAAATGATGGAAAACCACTTTCATGTTGCATTTAAATTTGATCGATTCTTGGTAGCTTCTCATTGAGCAAGGTCTGAGGCCACCTGCAGATTCAGTGAAGAAAGGATGTCATGAGCCATTACTGAGGGCTCCTAGCTGTAATCATTGTCATTGCAGCCTGAATGTGGTTTCTTCACATCCCCAGGACCCCATCCCCATTATTTCCACTCTATGCCAATAGCCATCACCACCACCCACATGCTGTTAATCTCAAGGTCTTCTGTGAATGCTATGAAGAGAGTAGTCTAGAGATACACCCTATGGGAAGTCATTAGGGTTGGATGAGCTTGTGAATGTGGGTCCCTCCTTCTGGGTCTCGGAAGCTTTAGAAGAAGAGAAACCACATGAGGACACACAGACCTTCTGCCTCTGCCATGTGACACCATTGATTGCCTCAGTACTCTCCCAGTAAGAAGGTCATCATTAGATGGGTACCTTGACCTCTCCCCTCCATAATTGTGAGCAAAATAAATCTGTTTTCTTTACAAAGTTATCCTAGATCAGGTGCATTTTTATGGCAGCAAACATGACTAATCCAGTTGCATGATCTTAGCACTGGTGTTTTGTCAGGTATATATTTGATAACAAAGGTTGAAAATGTAAAAGAAAGGCTTTATCTTTAAGAAATAGTTTTGTCTGTCAGAGTCATTTATTCATCTATACTACTTAGCAAATAAACCATTAGCTTTTCTAGATGACCAAATAGTCACTAAATAATTGAGTTGTTAAAGATGACCTTTAATTTTAAAATGAAAAAAGGTCAGTGGACATGGTGGTATACCCCTGCAGTCTGGAATGTAGAAGTGGAAGGATCACATGTTTTAACCCAGCATGAAAAACTTAGTGACTTAGAAAGACTCCATCTCAAGATTTGTGTGTGCGTGCATGTATGTGTATGTGTGCGTGCGTGCGTGCGTGTGTGTGTGTGTGTGTGTGTGTGTGTGTGTGTGTGTGTCATCTGGAATTGCAGCCAAGGCTGTGGGATCAATCCCTAGTAGTGAAGAAAATCAAGATTCCTTAGGATTGTATACAGATCAGAAGAAAACATCAAAAACTCAAATTTTTCTTAATTCAAATAAAATGGTTTAGAGGAACACAAGGTTTTGTGTCACCCCAACTCTCTCCAAGTGCACATTCATATGTTAGTGTTTTCACACACATCTACACATGCAGAAGTGGATCTAACTAACTAAAACTAATGGGAATGGATTGCATCAGGCTGAGTTTGTTTATATGGGCCCACTGAACAGGGACTCCAAATTTAATGTTGCAGCTCATAGAGTAAAGGGGGCAGGTGTTAATAGTTTATTGGCCAGCTGTCAGAAGTATGGATCAAAAGATGGCCTACTGTGAATGAACTAGAGATGCCTGACATTCTGTAGCTTATTATTGATGAGGGGATTTGGAACCTTGGAGAAATGGGAATGCTGGAATGGATCTGTCATGTCAAATCTAATCTGCCAGAACTAGGATGATCTAGAAAATGTACACTTCACTAATATCTTGAGGAATAGATTCATGAGGGGGGCACCAGTGTCCCTGAAGATGCTAGACCTTACGGAGGGGATTTGGTTAGTCAGTTGGGAAACTTGAGAGCAGTAGGTTTGATTGGATCTCTCAGAAGGAGAGGTCAAGTGCTAGCGCTTAACTGCTAAGGGCAAGGTGCATGCACTTACTGTGAAGGACAGCAGAGGCAGAGCAAAGAGGATGGTTGGACTCATGTGGATCTATGGTGCTGACTGACCAGTGGCCATGGTGCTCCCAAAAGTGAAATAGACAGGAAACTTACAAAATTTTTATTAGAGCTATATAGGTAAAAAGGGCTGGGGAGGCCTGGGAGATAGCTTGGTTATCTAAGTGCCTGCCTGGCAAGCACAAAGACCCAAGTTTGATCTCTGGTGCTACATGCTTTGCAGGCCCCATGCCAAGCCAGCCACCAAAATCAGACATAGTGGTACACAGCTATAATCCCAGCATTAGGGAGGCTGAAACAGGAGAATCACTATGTGTCTGAGCTATGTAGCAAGAGTCTGTACCAAATAAATAAATAAAAGATTTTTAAAAATCCAATTATAAATAGTCAAAAAATGTTAAAAGCAAAACAGCAGAAATCTACTTCAAATCATGGTAACAGGGAATCATGATCCCTCAACCAGTTCCCAGATTTGAGCCAGTTTATAGACACAGAACCCCATGAATAAAAGGTTAGCTAAGTTCCATTGAGGAAGGACCCTGGTGCACCATCAAAATTTAGATGGTGAGTCTCTTTCCCATTCTTCCCCAAAGGGAGCTGATGTCTTTTCCTAGAGTAACTGTACAATGGGGAAAGGGAAATGATCAGATATTTCAGGATTACCAGATAGTGGTTCTAAAATAACACTGATTCCAGAAGGTCCAAAATATCAATGTGGCCCTCCAATAAAAGAAGAGGCCAATGGAGGTCAGCGGATTATCAGAGTTTTAGCAATCATCCAACTCACAGTGGGTCCAATGAGCCCCTAAGTCCATCCTGTAGTCATTTCTCCTGTCCCACTATGTCTAATTGTGATAGACTAATTCTTAGTACTTGGCAGAATCCTCACATTGGCTCCTTAACCTGTAGTGTGAGGGCCATTATGGTTGTACAGGCAAAATGGAAATTGTTAGTGTGACCTTTCCTAGAAAAATAGGCATCACCTACCTGGAGAGATTGCAGATTAGTGAGACTATTCAGGACTTGAAGGATGCACAAGTGGTGATTCCCACAGTATCTCCATTTAATTCTCCCACTTGGCCTGTCCAAAAGCAGACAGATCTTGGAGAATAATGATAGACTACCATAAATTGGATCAAGTGGTGACTTTGATTTCAGCTTTTGTATCAGGTGTGGTATCCTTCCTTGAGTCGATTAACATATCTCCTGGTATGTAGTATTCAGCTATTGCTTTGATAAATACCATCTTCTCCATTCCTACCCATAAAGTTCATCACAAACAATTTGCCTTTAGCTGGCAAGGCCAGAAATATACCTTCCCTTCCCTATCTCAAGGTTAGATTAATTCACCTCTGTGCCATAACTTAGTTTACAGGACTCTTTCCGTGCTACAAGCTATTTCACTGTTCCAATGTATTGATGATAACATGATGATTACATCAGGTGAGCGAGAGGTAGAATCCACTTTGGATTTGTTAGTAAAATACTTGAGAGACAGGAGATGAGAGATAAATTCAATTAAAACTCAACACTCTTCTATAGGGAGCAGCTGAGCTATGGCTGTGCTGGAGATCACGAACTGCTTGGGACTAGACCAAGGCCAGTCCAGCAGGTGCATTAACCAGAGCATAGATAGCTCTGAGATTTCTCCATTCTTGGTGTTCTAAGCAAGACACTTAGACCTTGTACTTTTCCTAACATCATGCACTCTCCCTTTTATCGCATATAAATAAAGACATAGACTGTACTGGCTTGTTCCTGACCCTCATCAGAGACCATATCCCAGCTTTCCTTTTAATATGTGTCTAGTTTTTTCTTAATTCCCCATCTCTCACCCAAGGTCCTACTGGCTGTGCAAGTTTAGGCATGCTTCAAGTTCAGTGAAATTTCTAGGAGTCCAGTGTGTGAATGTACAATAATTCAGTGTATGATCACTGAATTCAGTGGCTATAGCCAATGGTGTAGCAAGAAGGTCAGGAACTTTAAAGGAATATGACAGAAAAAAAAGTGGAACAGATATATTTAGGAATAAATATGTGGATAAACCTCTCCCTATGGGCAAAGATTGTCAAAAACGTATTCTTCCTGAATACTCATCAAAAAGTAACCTCAGAGGAAGAGGACTTTAACAATCAAATGGATAATATGACCCATTCTGTACATAGTGGCCAATCTCTCTCTTCAGCCACTCTTGTCATTGCCCAATGGGCCACTGAACAGAGCAGTCATGGTGGCAGGGATGGAGGTTATGCATGGGCTCAGAAACATGAACTTTCACTCATCAAGGCTGATCTAGTTACAGCCACTGATGAATGCCCATTATGCCAATGGCAGAAATCTACACTAAGTCCATGCTGTGGTACCATTTCTCAGGATGGTGGCAAGTGGATTGTATCAGGCTACTTTCACCATGGAGAGGACAACATTTTATCCTCACTGACATAGACAGTTATTCTGGACATAGATTTATCTTCCCTACAAATAATGTTTCTGCCAAAACAAGCATCCATGCACCGACAGAAGGCCTTACCCACTGACATGGAATTCCACATAGCATTGCCTCTGACCATGGAACACATTCTATAGCCAAAGACATGAGGCAATGGGCTCATTCTCATGAAATTTATGGATCTTACCATGCCCCTCACCACCCAGAAGTGTCTGGACTGATGAAAAGGCAGAGTGGTGTTTTGAAGACACAGTTAAAATGCCAGTTAGCCAACAGTAGCTTGCAGGGTTGGGACAAGGTTCTTCAGAGGTGTGATGTCTCTCATAGCCAAAATTCATGGGTCCAGGAATCAAGGGGAGGAAGTTAATGGTACTACTCACTATTACACCTTGTGACGCATTAGCAAGGTTTTAACTTCCTGTTCCTGAATCTCTGTGCTCTGCAGCTTAGAAGTCTTAGTTCTAGAGGGGGAAAGGTTTGTAGCCAGAAGTGTAATAATGATGTTATTAAATTGGAAGCTAAAACTATCCCCTGGTCATTTTTGTCTTCTAATACCTTTGATGGAACAGGGTGAAAAGGAGTTACAGTGTTGACAGGGGTGATCAAACAGACTGTCAAAGGGAAACAGGACGACTACTCCACAATGGTAGAAAGCAGGAATGTACTTGGTGTATAAGATACCCCTTGGGGCCCCGCCTACCATTACCATGCCCTTTTACTAAACATAATGGGAGACTATAATAACCTAGCCCGACTAAGTGACAAATGGTTCAGAATCTTCAGGAATGAGGGCCTAGGTCACCCTATGAAGAGAAAATCTAAGACCTGCTGAAGTGCTTGCTGAAGGCCAAGGGAATACAGAACAGGTAGTAGAGTAAGTTAGTCCTAAATACCAAGTATAACCCCATAATCAGCTATGGAAATGAGGACTGTAATTTTAATAGTCTTCTCTTAATATGATTTCAGTGTAGTAATTCAAGGCTGATGTACACAATATTGATTTTTAGGTATTGTTAAAGCAAGTACATAAATGGAAAACAAACAAACTTTAAAAGTTGAAGCCTTTGTTTATCTCATGTATAAGCATCATATTGTCTTCCTAGGGTAAGAACCTTGAAAG
>PVKA01011950.1:0-31107 GCA_004027165.1 Ctenomys sociabilis
GTGTGCCTGGGGAGAGTCACATGAAGAGAAAACTTTCTCTCAGGCTCTCACAGAGAGCAATATGGTCAAGCATTGGCCGTGACTCATCCACATGGATGACACAGACAAAGGAACTACAGAATAATGTACAGGACTACAAGATAAACCCTGAGAAGACTTCAATGACCACATAGGAAATATAAAGTTCATGTGTTGGTATTTAAGTTTTGATCTACATAGGTCTTAACCATTTAGCAGAAAAGTATAAAGATATAAAAATGAAGTATACATCGTGAGCCCATAATATTAAGCTGAGCTGTAAATGGATATGGTCGACAATTTCTTTGAATAACTCCCTATGGTTACAGAATGCTGGACTGTGTTGGATTGTGGTGTCGAGTTCAAGCGCCTAAGGTAGTTGAATGTCAATGGAGTGCCCACTTTTGACAGGTGTAGACAAAGGAAGGGTGGTAGAAAGAAAAAATCAGGATGTGTGTGTATAGACAGTACAGTTGAGACAGATAACGCTGTGCTTCTACATAATTCTATGAGAGGCAAGATCTGCACTAATGGTGGTTGGACAGGATATGATGTTATCTTCTAATCAGTTGTTCAGGTTACTAGACATAAATGTGCAAAACTGGTTAAAAAATAAAACAATAGCATAAAATTTATAAGAAATTAAAAAGGAGAGGGAAAAATAAGAATAAAAAGAAAAAGAAAATTAAGCATGAGCTGTAAGTGCTTGTGGCTTCCAGACGCTTATGTGAGGATTTTCCTGCAATGAGTACAGTGCCCCTTCAGTCCCTTGTCACAAGTGTGAGAGCCTCACAGCTTGCGTGATGTAAACATCGCCCCCTTTGCACATTTGGACTTGTGGAACTTCAGTGCAATAACCTGACAATAAGCATATAAAAATAACATAAAAGAAATAAAAAGACATGGAGTTATTGAAAGCTATGGTATTGGGCTGAGCAAAATCAAAATATTCATTTTGCCTCTTGTTAGTGTTTAACCTGAGCAAATTGCTTAATCATTTGTATCCCTTTTCCTTGCCTGCAAAATAAAACTAATAAAAAACAACTGACACATTATTGACGTTCTGATAAAGGTAGTTGCTTTGTCTTTTACTGTACATTATCTGAAAGAATTCAGCCAAAATTTACCAGATATCTATAAGTGACTTAATTAATAAAAGAAAATTCAGTTTCAAGAAAATAAGTTTAAATCGTGAGAAAAAGTAAAAGTGCACTAGAAACATGAACCCAAATCCAGACTCTAGGCAAGTTAAGTCTAAGCTAACTCTAGTTTAATCTTTACTTGCTTTGTCATCAAATTTTTATTGCATGTCAACTAGAGGCCAGGTGTTGTTCCTCATTTATAGAGTAAATAGGTGGTCAATCGTCCAGCCCCTCACCTAGCTATTTAATGAATAAACAAATAAGAAGTGACGTGTTTTCCTCGCCTATGTAGGTACAGGTTTCTTGAGGTCAAACCAGTACTGTGAACGTCACTGTAGGCCTACTGTCTCCAGCCTCAGCAGAGGGCTTGGTGAGTCAATGTCTTTTCAAATAAATTGTATTAAATTTTAGATGTCTGGTTTTTCTTATGCTAAGTAACATGGAGTCCCACACAAAATAGCCGTTTAGTGTAGTTTAGAAGAAAAAAAATTACTGGACAATCAAGAGAGAGAATGTGAAAAGAAAGCAGGAGTCGGAAGGACTAAAGGAAGACTGGGAGAGGGATGGAAAATAGAGGACCCCACTTTTGACCTTTTCCACTGGAATTCTTGAATATTTGCTCTTGGGAAATACTACCACCCACTTCAAATTAGGATTTTTTTGTGGAAGTTAGCTGTCAGGCAACAAAATATATTTATGGTCCTTGGTACCCTAGAACAAGGTAGAGACAAGAAGAGGAGGGCCCCAATTCCCCTGCTCCCTTGTTCTTGGAAGAAGGTTGCTTTTTTCTTTTCCTGTTTTTCAATCCTCTGCCTAACAGCCAAACCCCCTCCCCCAGTGTACTTGTGTGCTCATCTCAGATACCACAATTTTCCCTGGTCTTTTCTGTCAACACCAAGCCCAGGGGTAATTTATCATCCCCTGGCTGAGCTCCACTGGGGACCTCCATTCTTCCACTCTCCGTACCCCCTACTGTACCCTAACCTCTCACCACCCAAGTATTGTTCCCCCTCAGCCCTTACCTCAACCCCTAAGTTGTCAGAATGTGTGGAAATTAATTGATTCAGCAGGGGGATTGCTGTAAATCAAAACATTCCAGTCTACTGCATGAGCTTTCAAGGAGAACAGGGAGTCTTTAAAAGAATAAGGAGGAGGCACTAGACTCGGTGTGGGGGATGTTGGGGAAGAACATCAGTGAGGAGGAGGAGGAGATGTGAAAATTTGGGTTTAGTGCTCAAGTATTAAAATTTAGCCCATATGCTTCTTGGGTCAAAGTCACTGCCCAAAATGACTATGTTAAACTTTGAATGAAACTATTAGCATAGATTCTTGGGTTGGAAAGAAGCTTTTGCCTACCTTCTCTGAACTCCTGTTTCTTCCTTTTCCCCTAATTCTGTAGGCTCACTCAAGGGTCTCATTAAATTTGTTGAATTCTCTCTCTATTCTTGATTTCCTGTGTGTCACAGGTTGGTTGGAGGGGCAAAGCTTGCTGCAGAGCAATGGGGAAGAGGATAGTCCTCTCTTTGGGGTTCAAAGACCACTGGAGTTCCATTGCTTATAGAGTTTTTATTCTGTGTGTCTAAGAACACTGAGAAACACTCCGAGGTCCCAAGGCTCTCTTGCAAGAAAAAAAAAAAAAAAAAAAAAAAAGAATATCTCCCTCTATTGAAGAGTGAAAATTGCATGGAGGTAGATAGGAGGGAAAAGTAGAAGCAATGTCAGTCATTAGAAATATCTTAAAAGACTTTCTTGGAAAGTAGAGGCATTCTTTAACTGGATATTGTTATATACACTGAGGGAGGTGCTGAGGACATTATAAATTGAATGAAGGTTTGACCTAAATGTATGGTTTATAATTTTATGGATAGAACAAATGTATTACTTGTTTATGTTTAATCAAACTATACTGGATATATTGAGGGCAAATGATTTCAGTTTGTCATTGTTCTTAATCAAAAAATTGGGGCATGATGATACAGTATTGATAAAGCCCTGGGTGACACAAGTGTGACTCATTACAGCATTTAAGAAGAATGCTGGCCTTGGAGATGCTGGATAATTTTGAGTTAACATAGATTATCAGGCAAATCGTGAACAGAGTTTTGTCCCCAAAGCAATGAACTTGGCAATCCCAGTTAGCCCACTTGAAATGCTTTAATATTTGGTGTACAGCCAATTTACTCTTCATATTACTCAAATTGAATGTGTAGAGTTTCTAAAACATTAGGAGTTCATGAAAAATAGTCTTAGCACAGCTGCTGTAGATATGTGTGAGATACTGCTGACCTCTCAAGTTTTACATTTTTAATAATTTTGAATATACTAAAATTTGAGGGATTTATTTGTGTGATAAAATGAATAAATCCTGTGTTTCTTTAGGAGGGTGACATGCATATTACTTAATTACTGTCCCTATACTGCTAGCACTATTTGTAAACTGAGGCAAAAAAGTAATTTAGACTAATTAGACTAAATAATATAGTTATTAAAAATAAATGCCTCCAGAGATACTCAAGCCAGCTATTCTCCTCCTAGGTATTTTTTCCAAAAGAACTGAAAACATCATATCACAGTGATATATGTGCACCTATGCTCATAGCAGCGCAATTTGTCATAGCTAAATCCTGGAAATAGCCCAAATGCCTATCAAACTGAGGATTAAGATACATATATTTTATACAATGGAGTATTATTTAGCTATTAAAAAAAGATACACTTGAGCCTTTTATAGGTATCTGGTTGCAACTAGAGACTGTACTAAGTGAAATAAATCAGACCTACAGGTGTAAGCATTGCATTATCTCGCTGGTGTGAGAA
Source organism: Ctenomys sociabilis (assembly GCA_004027165.1). NCBI lineage: Eukaryota > Metazoa > Chordata > Mammalia > Rodentia > Ctenomyidae > Ctenomys > Ctenomys sociabilis. The sequence continues at coordinate 3,978 of PVKA01011950.1, forward strand.
CCTGAAAATATAAACTCTGAAAGGCACAATAGATAACGTGAAAGGAAAAGAAACTGTTCAATGAGAAGCAGTACTTTTTCATGTGATAATATTAATTTTATTTATTGAAATTGAGAAATGCTTGTAAATCTGACACACATTGCCGTTTAGTACATATTTAATGAAAGCACAACCACTGTAGGGTATTTACAGGTTTTTTTTTTTGGCAGTCTCTTTGAGTTTTTATTTATTATTATTTTTATTAATTATTATTATTATTTTTAATTGAAGAACAGATAGCAATGAGACAGTTTCAAGACAAATTAACAGGATAGATTCGATAAATTAATACATTGCAAAATGTTTTTGAGAAGGAGTACATGGGATGAGGAAAGGGACAGAAGAAAGAAGGGAAAAAGATATATTTATGTATATATGCATAATAGCTTGGATAATTGTACTGCCAATTTCTGTTGGTCTGTTGGAAGGAGCAGTCAATGCTTAAATTCTTTTCTTTTTTGGGGGGATTTTAGGACAGGGTCTACAGGGTCTCACTGTGTAAATTGGACTTATAGTGATTCTCCTGTTTTCAGCCTCCCACATGCTGGGATTATAGGCAAGACACCACACCCAGTCTCAATTGCCATACCAATGCTCCCCAGGGGCAGGGCCAGCACTGCATGCGGGGAATCGAACCCTGGTCCTTGAGCTTGCAGAAGCAGGTGCTTTAGTTGCTGAGCTATCTGGCCAAGCCTTGCTTAAATTATTTTCTTTACTGTATTTATTATTATTAGTTTTTATTTTTTACTATTTTCTCTTTCATTTCTTATAACTTTTTAAAAACCAAGTTTATGTCTGGCAATGTAAACAACTAATTTGGAGATAACATCATGCAATACAACAACCATTGTTGGATTCCTATTACTTTGTCATGAAGTTTCCTATCTTTTTAAATTTTTTTACTATTTTATATTCTTAAAAAATAAAGATAAAAAAGGATAATGTTAAAACTGTATCTTCATCCAAGTTCTTCAGATGCATACCTTGAGATTAGGATTATAATGTAAGCAATTTAAGAGATAATAAAAACTGCAATAAGGAGAAGTGTGGAGAAGTCTGATGAAGAAGAGAAGATCGATGAAGTATGTTATGAAGCAAGCTGAAGCCGCTAAGTAAGGGCAATGTTTATTTTACTGAGGATTTCTGCCGGTCAGAGTCAGAAAGGTGCTCAGAAGTACCCTCCGGTCCCCACTGTCCACCTCACACTCATTCACGTGGCTACTATGAAAACAAACGCAAAAGCTGGGAATAGCAGGTTTTGGAAAAGATGCAGAGGAATTGAAACCCTTGAGCACTGTGGGTGGTAATGGTGCAGCCACTCTGGGAAGGGGAATAGTAGTTCCTCAAACAATGAAAAATAGAATCACCAAATTATCTAGCAAGTCTGCCTCTCTAATCACACCCCCAAAAATGCAAAGAAAAGAATGGAAAGGTCTATTGCATAGTCATGGTCATAGCCTCATTGTTCAAGAGAGACACAGGAAGAAATGAAAAGGATAAAGAAAATGTGATGTAAGTATATAGTGGCATGTTATTAAGCTTTTAAAGAGTAAGGGGCGTTGGCACATTCTACAGTGTGTATGTGTCTTGAGGACATTATATTAAGGGAAACCAGTGACAGAAAGACACTCACTGTATCAATAACGTTACTTACATGACATACCCAGAGTAGTCAAATGCAGCTTGCCAAGGAGTGAAATGGACAGTTAATGTTTAATGGAAAGATAGTTTCAATTCTCTAAGCTGAAAGTCCTGGCGAGTGATTATGAATCTCAGAGGACAGTAGGAAGGCAATGTAGGAAAACACATTCCTTTACATGTCCTGATCTGGAAGGATGTGTGAAGCCACCTTGGATTTTTTAGGCTGAGTGCTTTAGATATGAAGGAGCAGGGAGTCAGGGTTCTCCATTTGGGTAACGGTGTAGTTTTCTGTCTCCAGGGGGTAGAGCAGTCTAAAAGCCTTTGTGCCCTCTATCCAGCAGTATTCTGTCATTTAAGTGAATTCTCGTGCTGTAGACATACTTCCCATCTTCCAGTGCTCCTCTGAGGATTAAGAGAAATCAGATATATAAAGCAGTTTGCACCGGAACTGGCAAGGAATTGCATGCTTCCTTCCCTTCTTCTTGATAGGGAGTAATGCTTAATGTGATTGCAGACCCTTACTTCTGAATGCAGATTATTTGCTATTTGCTTTCTCTCCCACTTGTACACTCTCACCATGCCTTCCACCACATGCATGTATGCTTTGTTTCTGGGCAAACAAAGAAGGCGAACTTTCATGGAAGTTTGCTCCATAATTTAATGCGATCCTGAGGAAGTTTCAAAATGATGAATGTGGCGAGTTTGGTTTCAGTTCATTAACATCATCTATCATAGAGGTTTTTGGCCTTTATCTCCCCAACTCCTTACTTTTCTGCCAGTGAAATTCTAGATAGAACCTCAGTATAAGAATTAAAAATAAAACTATTACTTTTTTCTGTGGCTTAATATATTCTTCACTGCCAAGAATGTCTTTCTGCTTGGAATACAGTAGTTTTCCTTATCCACAGGGGTCACATTCATCTGTAAATAGTACAAGACCTTTGTATACTGTTTTCCTGTAATATTGCTTATATTTTTTGCAGTGTGAATTACATATAGTAAAACATTAGCCATAATAACTAAAAGTAAAATGAAATAATTATACTAAGATACTATAACTAATGAAACATACAAATGGGATCATTCGCTATTTCTCTCCCAGCATGGTGTTATTGGAGTGAGGACTGTGGTGACACAAAATTTGCTCTGATACTTGAGGCATCTCTTAAATAACTAACGAGGAAGGAGAATATACTGCATGGACACACTGGACAAAGGATGCAGACCTAATTCATATCCCAGGTGGGAAAAACAGGGCGCTGTACTATTTTGTCATGCTGCTTGGAATGGGATGCAATTTAAAGCTTCTGAATCATGTATTTCTGGAACATTCCATTTAATGACTTCGGATCATGGCTGAGCATGGGTAATTGAAATCACTGAAAGCAAAATGTGAATGGTAGATCATTGCTCAGTAATTTGGTCTCTTTTTTCATTCCCTGAGTTTTCATCTGAGCCCTTCTACTTCTGCTTTCATCCTTACAGCCCTAAAATATTATGCACACAAGAGAACTCAATTAACATTTATCAAAGGAATAATATCCACTAGGGGCAATGTTCGCACCACTAGGTGACTATTGCAAGATTTTAATTAACATTAGCACTTTCTGGCTTTTATTAATTCTGTGTCCATGAAAGCAAAGGCAGAGGGAAACTGCTGAGACCATGGGGACACGCAAATTTATGTTTCAGTGGGATCGTAGTAACAAGGGAGTCAAATGACAATGAGTAGGATATTCAAGTTTCTTTTGTTACTGTATTTTAAGCACTGTGAAAGAGTATTAAATTGTAATAGGTATTTATTGTTTCCTTCTTTAATATCTTACTTAACCACAGTACATTTTTGAAAAATTAGGAACCAGTCCACACAGTACTCTTCAGCTAACTTTATTCACATTTTTTCATTTTCACATATATTTTAAAATATATAGTTCTGGGTATTTTAATATATGTATACATTCATGCAACCACTATGGCACTTACCATGCTGAGCAGTCTCATCTCTAACAACAATGACCCTGCCCATAACTGACTTGCTTTCTGGCATATTCTTATTGTATGCTACCCACATAGAACCATACGCTATAGAATTTTTAAGATTAAAGTTGAAATTCAGCCTAATGCTTTTGAAGTTCATCTAAGTTGTTAGTTGCACTGATAATTTATTCTTTTGCCACTGAGTCATATTGGGTTATGCAGATACACTATAGTGTATCCAATCTGTTGAAGGACATTCAGTTTGTTTCCAAAATTTGCCTCGAATAGTGGGGCTTGAAGTCAAGGCCTTGACACGGAGCTAGACCCCAACCTTTTTGCTTTCTTATCTGCAGACAAGGTCTTGCTAAATGCTAGACCGTTAAGGCTGGGCATGACCTTTTGATCTTCTTGATTCAGGTCTGAGTGAATCAGTTATTACTGGCATACTGGCTCTTTTTCCAATATTTTGAAATTTTAAATCGAAGTTTACATTACTAACATCACGTTGGCATAAGAAAGTACCACAGGAGGGGTGGCTGAAAAATCAAAAATTTATTTTGCATCAGGCTGAATGGTGGAAGTTCTGGATTAAGGTACCAGCTTGGTAGAGTGTTGGTTAGGGCTCTCTTTCAGGTCACAGACCTAAGGCATCTCTATGTGCCTTCACATTACCGAACTTCAGTATGCTGGCCTGCAATTCCAGACAAGCACACTAATTCTTCTTCTCCTTCTTTTTTCTTTTTCTTTTGTATTTTTAGAGGAAGATCTATAGGGTGTTCAGAGTCCCACTACTAGATTGGACTCATAGTGATCTGCTTAAGTGCACTAATTCAGTCCATGAGCACTTTATCCTCACAACTCAATTACCTCCCCAGGATACCCACCTCCTAATATCATATTTGGAGTTAAGATTTCAACATGAGTTTTGGGAGGACGCATTGAGTAGGTAACAAGGGGATATAAACATTCAATTATGGATTTTGTGTCATATTGTGAAACTTTTATGGGGCAAATACCCAGAAGTACCATTCTTGAGTCACATGGTAAATATAGGTTTAATTTTATGGGAAAATAACTTGTTTCCCAGATTAACTATAACATTTTACATTCCCTAAAGCAATGTTTTAGATGTCTACTTGCTTCAAATCAACACATAATGATGCCAAACTTTTTATTTAAGTTATTATATTAAGTGTCCACTGGCACCCCATTGTGCCTCCACTGTGCATTTCCTAATGGTGGGTGATTAAGAATATTTTTAATGCACTTATTTCCCTACTCTATATCCTGTAAGGAAATGTGGCCATTCACATCTTTTGATTTTTTTTCCTGAACCATTCAGTTTAAAAATTTCTTTGCATATTCTAGGAAAAATACTTTGTCAAGTACATGATTTAAAAATATGCTGTCCAAATCTAAAGCTGGTATTTTTATTCTAACTATGCCTTCAATAGGGAAAACACTTGTAATTCTTAAGTTTAACTTTTCAAAATCATGTGCTTTTATTGTCATGCTAAGAATTCTGTACTCAGTCTTCGATAATCTTAGATGTTCTCTTATGCAGTCCTTAAAAAGTTTTATAGTTGCCATTTTTCGTTTATATCTCTTATTTTTTATTAATTTTATTGAGAAACAAATAGCAATGAGACAGTTTCAAAATAGGTTATTGGGACAGTTACGATAATTAATACATTGCATATTATTGTCTTCCTAGTGGTTATTCATAGCACAAGACTCAGACAGGATATCCTGTCCAAACACTGTTAATAAAAAATCTTTCTTCTCATTGAATTAAGGGAAAGTAGCCATCTATCTATCCTATTTTGTACATACAGGCGCAGAATGGTCCTTCATTTGTATCTTCTTGTTTTGTTTAGTTTTGTCAGAGATGGGTATTCCATTGCCATTTAAATATTGTAGGTGTGTGAGTTCAGAAAATATATCTCTTATTGATGCTTATTTTTGTGTAAAGTGAAAAATTTCAAGGGGCTTATTTTTGAAAAGTTCAAAGCACATTCTTTTCCTGTATTTCTAATCATGCCAAAAACAATTCGTTGAAAACACTTCTCTTTATTGAATAGCTGCATACTTTTCTCCAAAACAGGTTCACATATTTTTGTGGGCCCAATTCTGTGTTTTATGTTTTATACCACTGGTCTGTCTGAGATCCCCAAATCAGCATTGTGTTCTTTAAATTTTTATCACTATCTAGTAAATTTTAAAATTGGGTTATTGAAATTTCTTCAAATTTATTACTCTTCAATTTTTTAAAGCTACTCTATGTCCTTAGGATTACCACATACATTTTCTGTTATTTATTTTGTCTTTTTGAGACACAGTATTGCTATGCAGTTCAGACTCCCCTTGAGCTCACTTTGTAGCCCAGGATAGTCTTGAACTCACAAATATCTTCCTGCCTCCGCATCCTCAGTGCTGGAATTATAGGCATGTGAAATCATGCTCTGACCCACGTACATTTTAGAATTAGCTTTCTGTTAAAAATTCCTTCTGGGAGTAGACAGAAATTCCAATAAACCAATTTTAAAAAGAATTTATATTTTTGCTTGGTTTAACTTTCCAATCTATGGAAACAGTATGTTTCTTGTTTAAAGTACTTAGGGCCAGGGTTATAGCTCAGCAGCACCAGGCCTGCCAGGAAAGTGAGAGGTCCTGAGTTCAATTCCCAGTGTCACACCCTAGAAACGTACTTGAAATTGTTAACTATATGCTTTAGACTTTTATCAGTTCCCAACTGAATCATGTGTTTATCTTGTTAGATTTATACCTAAGTTTTATTCCTAAAACTTACACATAAAACTTTGTTTTTAATGCATTATTGTAAGTACTACCTTGTTTTCTTCCTTCCCTCCCTCTATCCCTCCTTCCCTCCCTCCCTCCCTCCTTTCTTCTCTCCTTCCTTCCTTCCCTTCCTTCTTTCTTCCTTCCTTCCTTTCCTTCTCTCCTTCCTTTCTTCCTTCCTCCCTCCTTCCTTCCTTCCTCCTCCCTTCCTTCTTTCCTTCCCTCCTTCCTTTCTTCCCTCCCTTCCTCCTTCCTTCTTTCTTTCCTTCCTTCTTTCCTTTCTTCTTTTCTTCATTCTTTCTGTTTTTGATGCATTTAGTATATGGTCTACAGGGTCTCACAACACAGGTTGGAGTCCTAGTGATCTATTCTTGCTTCGACCTCCCAAGCACTGAGTACTACTTTTTCTTTTTATCTTGTGTTTCTAGCTATTTGGTGCTGATGTTTCTTTTGTACTAAATTTGAACAGAGCTTGTTAAGCTCACCTTACATTTCCAGAATTTTTTTTTATAACTCATTAGACTCTACATAGAAAAGTATTTGTTTTCTTAATTGTCTCTGATTAAATTATTTGGGGAAGAGAAGATTAAATAAGAACCAACGCCTCTCCAAAGAGCGCATATACCTTTTAAGGGGTGAAGTTAAAGGGTTCAGATTTTGGATCTGAGTGGCAGAACAAAAGCTGCTCACTGAAATGGGAAAAACTCCACTAGTGTACATTTTATTCATAGTAAATGTTAAAAAGACTATTCATGTTATGGACACCTGATTTTAAATTGAATACTATCATAAAATGCAATAAAGGAAATGTTGCTATCTAGCATAAAAGACCCATTAGACTCATGGTGCCGGTTTCCAGATTGGATCACATGAGATGAGCTGTTACCCACACTGTAATTAAATACCACAAGCTCAAGTCATCAGGGCTCATTGTTCCCAAACAACACTTTACATGGTCCTATATTGTTGTTCACTCTTCCCTACAATCTTATGTTTAAGACTATGTCTAAGTGTATTACAGAAATCTAGCACACTGGGTCCATTTTTCAGTAGACTGGTTTCTGTCCTCACTGAATAAACTTAAGTTATTTGCTATCTGAATCTCCGTTTTCTCAGCTGGATAGTAGAAATGGGTTCAAGTGTTACAATTTTATACGTATATTTCATAGAGCATCATTATGCAATTTAGTAGGTGTTACTGTAGCAATTTTACAGATGATGGCCCTGCTACTATTAAGAGCTCAAGTAGAGCCTCTGTTCAAAGGCCTGTTAGACTCAGCTACTTATGCTTTTATTATTGTTTCATCTTGCATACATAAGGAGAACAAAAGAAAACACTGAGTGAACAATGTGTGTTGCAAACAGCCTTCTGAAGGAGATGCTTATCTCTTTTTGAAGATAAGGACTAGAGGTGACTGAGTTCATCTAGGGTTGCAGTCAGGACATGATAGACGTGGTACCACATCATGTTCCCCTGATTCCAAAGACATGTCCTATCCATGCCTCATTCTGCCTCTCAAAGAAGAAGCGAGCCTTGTCCTGATTCTGAGGAAGGGCTCGCCAATACTCCAGAGTAGCCTAAATGGGGTTGAACCCTATAGCATTATTACTACTGACAAATCCAATGAATCATTCACGTCTCTAGCCTAGTGGTGTAACTTTTCCTGCCATGGTTGTCTTGTCCGCTTTCCATCTGAGTTTTGGATTAAATATTCATTCACATTAAAATATTAATGAAACCCCACTGTTTCTGTAACAAATATTAATTTCTTATGGCGTTTCCAGGCAAGGCGCAGGGTACACATTTCGCATCCCACAGGAAGCTGCTCATTCTCTGGCCACTTTTGTTGGCAGATCTGTAGACTCTCTTTGGATGTAGAAATCCGGAAACAAGCAGGAGGAGAGAGGCTGCCGATGAGATTGTGAGCCAGGCTCTGTCCAGCCATTGCTTTCCTTCTTTTTTATATTTTGTTGTTTGGGGTTCAGGGAATGGTCTCACTAGCAACTCAAAATGCAAGCGGAACTATTTGATTAGACTCTATTATGAAAATTAAACTTTTAGAAATCACTAAATACTAAGATTTCAGGGTGAATCACTTTTTCCTCCTGAAGGAGAAAATCAAAATCTAAACCTCAATCACTTATCTCCAGACTTCTTTTTTTTTCCCTCACCTCATTTGCCTCCTCCCCCTCCCTTCCTCCCTCGCTCTCCCACCTATTTCCCACCCTCCATCCCTCCCTCCCACCTTTCCTCCTTCTCTTTCTTCTTCCCTCCATCTCGCTTTTCTCCTCACTTTCTTCCTATCCCTCCCTCTCTCCTCTTCAGGTTTGAAAGTTTTCAGCTATTATCTGATTACAAGGAGACACATTTTTACATTGTGGAAAAACAGGATACTCAAAATTTCCATACAGTTTGGCAAAATTTCTTTTGTGAATATAATGCTCACAATTACTTGCTTTTGCTGTCAAAATGTAAATTAAAATTGCAGGCTCACCCATCACAGAATCATTGAATCAGAAACTGAGTTGAAGGTGTTTGTTCAAACTGTAAGAGAATAGAATGAATCTGAAGTCTAATAAGCTTTGGGTGAAGGTTGGGTTAAATTAGGTATTGGTTTCAGGTAGACTTTGTTTAAAATATTGGTTACATTACATTATACATATTTGAATTTGAATTTACAGTTTCTCATTAGAGAGAAATAATAACCCTTCAGAAGGGAACTGTGACTGCTAGATGTTGTACAGAAAAATTGAACACAGTGCTCGGTACATAATAAAGGTTTAATAAGAGTATCTGCTGATAGTATTGAAAAGTATCAATTTCATAGCCAAAGGACTTGAAGCATCACAGTATATGTACAGGAACACAGCACTATTTTCCATTTTTAGCAGCTTCACCATCAGTGCAAAGGCATTTTAGAGATCTGAAGGACATATCATACACAGGAAGAGACTTTCCAAAAGAGATGAGAGGCCTAAGTAGGGGAGTTTCAGGCTGTGTCATGGGAGTATGTGGTCTATAAGGCCACTGGTTTTTCCAAGTAATTTGCACAGAAGTTTCATGAGAGCTTCTTCCTGGCAGAACTTAGAGCAAGCTGATTTACTGGGTGACACCAAGACCCTTCGGTCTCTGAGAGTTGCTGCTCGCCCCGTTCTCAATCTTGGCACACCTCAAATTCCAGTTCGTTCTACTTTGCTATGCCATCCTAATACCTCTGACATCAACCTGAGTTTCTAAAGGGAAAGTCTTAGAATTCTAGAATTCTGGAGCTTTCTGGGTCAGGTACAATGAGGAAGAAATATCAACTCCATAACCTACCAGATATGGACAGATTATTAAACTTTACGGATCTTTTGTTTCTGTACTTGAAACTTGGGAGTAACTACCTCCTCTTCATATTATGAGTATTAAAAGAGGAGACATGGAAAATATTAATAATTGTACTCTTCACTTTTAATTCCTTTGCATTGGTCAATACTTTCAAGATTTACATGTTTCAATTTTTGCATGATAATTAAAAAATTTCTCATTTATTCTTCCTTATTCTTTCTCCTGCTTTCACTTATCAGACAATTTTTCAAAACTCTGAGACTTTTCCCAGTCTGATCCTTGAGGAACAGCTATTTAAGTCATGTCTCCACATCAATTTAGGGTCAGAGCTGCACTCAGCAAAACTTTATAGGGATTCAAAGCATTCAATTGTTATGAACTTGGAGCTTGCAAGTGTGCTGTGGCTGCAAACTTAACTGTTCCAAGTAGAGTGTGTTGAATAGAAATGAAATGTTTAGAGCAAGGAAAAGTTTGGTTTTATGCTCATCTGTGCTGGGCAGACCACATCTGGAATAGAATGTCCAGTTCTGGGTCTTACTCTGACAGCAACACATATGAGGAAGAGTATATTAAAGATTCATTTTGGCAGTGAACTGATGAAAAAAAATGAACCAGATTTGCTGGTTAACCTTGTCTATCAACTCAATTGGAAGAAAAGGTGCTCAGAGAGGTGATTGGATGTTGAGGGTGCTCACCTCATGAATGCATTAACCTGCTGGTTAATGCATAGCTAAATGAACTACTGGAAGGAGATTCCCAGCAGGAGGGCGTGGGTTCCTGGGATCACACCTTTGCAGGGAATGCATTTTCTCTGGTTCCTTCTTCTCTTTCACTGTGCTTCCTGGCTAACTAGAGATGAGCAGTTTTCTCTGTGTGTCCTTCTTCCATGATATCTCTGTGGGGCAAGCACCTGTCCATGGGACCGAACTATCTGAAATCGAGCCAAAACAATCCATTCCTCTGTTAAACAGTGCATTTCAGATGTTTTGTTTCAGAGACAGAAAGGCGTTTTCTACACAATGAAAGCAGATAAAAATCTTAGGCTGTGAATATAGGGATATGATTATAAGGGATGGACTAAGCTGTGACCACCAACTTCAGAACTCTGCAGAAGAAAGTTTGGTACAGTGAAAATGCTGAAAATAAATAGAATTAGAGCCAATGACAAAACACCATGGGAATATGGATTTGATGGTATGGGATGCAATTCTCACACTAAGGGAATCCTAACATGGATTAGTGCATCCATGAGGTCTTAAGCTTCCATCTGTATAAGTATTCGAGCAAAGCCTATAGAAAGGGCTGCTATCCATGTCAATCATTACTGAGAGTCTAGCAGTGAGTCTTAAGGACATTGCAAAATCAGAACAGCATTTTTCAAGTGTGGTCCTGAGAAGAGGCATATTTTACTGTAAGAGTTGCACAATTAAATAAGTTTGAGGAGTTTTATTTCCCTTGGTGAAATACCTTCTTAGCACATTTATTTAGTTAAGCATGGTCCAAGTCTCTAAAATAGTAAAGACTATAAAAATGTTTCCCAGACTTCTTGGTCACTAACCCTTTCATTTACTCTGTAGTTTTTCCTGGTGGAACATATTACATTCATGCATGGCAAGTACTTGTGGACCGCTGGGGTAGTAGAGTAGGCTTCAGAGTCTTAGACAAGAGAATCCAAGTCATAGTTCTCCAGTCCATTAACCATGAATTTTCAGGCAATTTACATTTATTTTCCTGTGCTTCCTTTTCTAATTCACAATGCCCACAAGAGTTGAAAAGCCAGGAGTATAATACCATGTACATTATAAGGAAAGAAAAATAGCCATCATCACCATCATCTTCACCATTGTCCCAGACAAAATCTGAGAGGGACACTGCTTCTTCAGGAGGCTTTGGACTTATTTGAGGTTGAACTACATACAATTTTCAGGATATGTTTTAGGATAAAAAGTTTTAGTATTAGCACATTTTCAAAATATTCTTAGGCTCTAATTCTGTCAATCCTTTTTAAGAAAGCCACCTTAAAATATTTTCACTTATGTAGAAATACACAAATGCGTTAGACCACTGTGTATGATATCAAAAAACCAAAAATGTTCTAAATGTCTCTCACTAGAACTTGTTAATGAAACAAAACAGCAAAGAATTTTCTACTGTGGAATGTAATATGATCATTAAGAATGATATGTATATGTAATGCTAACATGAAAATATTATCCATCTTCGTATTCTAGTGCTTGTAGCCTAGTATTTGGTTCATGTAAGATAGATAGTAATTTTTGGAGGTAATATGAATCAGTGCCATGTTATATTGCTGAGTGAAGAAATCAAGTGGAAAAGCAATGGCATGCATACTTTGTATCTGTGTATAACATGTGCATATATATCCCATATATATAGTTGGGGTATTGGGAGACCTTAATGCTGTTTCCAAAAACCACATTCCAAGCCTTCACGTTTAATGCAAGCCTTACTATATTGAAAAGCCTTCCCTACAATTTTTGTAAGCTTCTAGGTTTTCTTTTAACATATACTTTGTGAACTTGGGATGTAATATTCAATCCTTTTTCTTCTATCTCCAAGAAACAATTAGCATTAGATATTTTATCTTACTGAGTCACTGAAGATTTGTAGAGTTATTGTGGAGCACATGGAATGGCAATGAAACAAATTTCACTTTGTGCCATGATGGTGTACCTTCAGTATCAATTCTTTCTCTTTTTTTTTCAGCTCTCCTCTCCCTGCACCTATGGAAGAATAATGTGACTTTAAAAAAATTGGTATGAGAAATTGAACTCAGGACCTCATGCTTTCCAGCCAGATGCTGTGCTGGGCAGCTACATCCCTGGCTAGCAATGTTGCTTTTGTGTCCTGCCAGTTTTCTAGTGCCATACTGGGGGCTTTCACTTTTTCTTAAAGCTTGTTTTCATATCTATTCCCAAACAAATGTACTTTATGAAACAGATTACCTCCAACACCATTTTGCATCTAATTACAATTGTAAATTTGTAGACAAATGCATGGAGAAGTGCTATTTCACCACTAACAGATATGGCCTTTGGGCTGAGAACCTGTAGCAAGTGGGGTACATGCCTGGCGAGGGATTTGAACAGTTTTAAAGAGATATTTTTCCAGTTCATGAATTTCTAGAGGGATTTTTAAATCAATTGAAGTTAAGAAAGACACGATCCCAGCTCACTACTTCTTCCACTTCCAAGCAGAAAGACATGTGATTAATGAAAAAAATCAGCAGATCAGCCTGTCTTGGAGAAAAGATGCATAGTGAGAGGGAAAGACCGATTGCAAGAGGACTTAACTTTGCGCTAGCTCGTAGTCCTTTATACCTCAATGTTTTGGGGGAGCTGCTTCAATTCTTTTGGATAATTCCTCAGCAGAAACTTAAAGGCAGCCAAAATCCTGAATTTGCATATTAAACAGCTGTTGTGCCCTGAAAGTAGAAGTCCTTCAGTTTAGTCACGAGAAGAGCATGTTGTTCCCAGAAAGTCTCGGCTGCTGCCCTGGTTATGCACCTGCAAGCGACAGCTCTACTGAGAGCTTGTCAGTAGCCATCCATTATGCTAAGTAGCTGTGGAGGCACTGGATACCTGTCTGCTGAGATAATAACACCAATGGCGTCTGAACACTTGAGGTCTGTGATAACCTTGCTTCCTTTTCTCTCCTTAAGTTTGAAATTAAGTACTTGTTTTTCTTCTGCATAGTTGATTTCCTAAGACAATTTTGCTAATTCATTAGACAGCCTTCCCTGAGGTTGGGAAATATGTATTTTTCTTGATGGTCTGAGGAGTCCATAAGGATTCTATTTCATTTAACACTGTGCATTGAACGTGGGTACTCATGGGGCAGCAGAAAGACTATAAAAATCAAAATAAAATAAAGTGTTCAAAATGGTAGCAACAACAGCTAAAATCTGAGGTCTGTAGTTTAAGCACCTCACCAGAGAATTTGATGTGGGAGATCTGATTTGTCCTTTGCAACAATCTGTGAAATAAGGACCAGATTTTCTGCTCATTGTACAGAAGAAGAAACTGAGGCTCAGTTCAGTTAATTTGACTAAGATGGTTAATATGACGAGAGTGTCTCACCCCAGTGAATTCCCATAAGGGCTATTTACTTTCCTGTGTGACTAAGAACCATAAATATTTGGGACTCAAAGAATGCTTAAAGACAGAATCCCTGCCCCTTTGGTAGGAAGCTGACATCCAAAATGGTAATTAGCATTATGACGTGGCAGATATGGGCTCTCTGTAGGGAGGCCAGGAAATCCATTTAGTACATCTGTGCTGCCTTGGTGCAATCAGTGGTTCTAAATGAAAGACATCTTTAAGATTTTCACTTCCTCCCTTAGCTCCATCCACACCTATGCAATCAGCTCTAAGCATTGGCATTTGACTTCTCTGAAGGCAAACTTTCTCTGAGGAGAAGAGCCTCCACTTTCTAAGAACTCTCACTGGGCCCCATGCTGCCCAAGTAAATCCTAAGGAAAAGGGCTTGATTCCCAGTCTGTCCAAGCAGATCAGCCATGAAGAGCACTTATGTAGTAGCTGTCTAGTTTGGAAATGAGAACAGGTTGCGAACATATACTGAGAAACAAATTAAGGTTCATGCAGCTATCCATCACTTTCCTTATGCTGTCACAGACTGATGTCCCTTCTATGGATCCATGCAGCTTTTTCCAACTGTCTCATTTTCAAGAAGAAATCCACACGTTGTGAACTCTCTTTCAGGACTGATGATAGATGCAAACTCCTTGGTCAGAACAGATTTGTTTCCATTTTATTTTATTTCAACACAGCCATTGAGGTGAAGAGGTGCTGGATGGCTTGGAAAGCACTGATGTCGGAGAATGTGTATTCAGATTCAGACTCTCTCATTAATAACTGCACAAACCTACATATAACAGTTTACCTCCTCGAGCCCACTCTTTTTTTCTTCAGTTCTACAAATGAACTATAGTATTAGTTTAACTCATACAATAGCTGAGAGTGGTAAGTAGAAAGGAATAAAGCCTGCCTATTAGAAAAGCAAATTACACAGACATATACATACATATTAAAGACCTATAAATTACTGTTATAACATGGAAAGGCTAGGGAGATAGCCTTTTCATCTGTCATTTGTCTACATTTGTCTTTAACTTAGATGCATCCCAGTAGAGTAAAACATTTTTTTTAGAAATGTAAAAATACACTGAAAACAATTTTGGATCACAAAGTTTTAAGCACAGAATTCTCCTTAGCATCTAAACCAAGATGCCTGCTGTACTAGAGAAAGTGTACTCTAAAAGGTCAGAGACCAAGGACTCAATACCATGTCTTCCCAGGTCCTCCCAAACTCCATGTCAATATTTTCTTAGGTTGCCACTTCCTCTAGCTCATATGAACCTTTGCATAAGAGGAAAAACGACACCTAATGGAACACATATACTGGTTATGTTTCAAAATGTCCCTCTGAGGTGAAAGAGTTATCCTGGAATTTGGCACATAGAGAGAAAATGTTTATATCTTTGGCAGGCAAACACAATGATGGGTGGACAGCAAAGGGTTGAACAATTGATGAGCATGATTCATTCTTGCCTCACTTGTATTTATTAACAACAACAATACTAATGCCCTGAAGTGTGGGTCCATGGTGTCAAGACTTTCTTTGCATCATCTCATTTAATCTCCCTAATAAATCCATAGTGTGAAGGTTAATTCCCACTTCTAAGGAGTGAGGAAACCGGGGATCAAACATGTTGTGCAATTTCCCGGAGATCTCAGAATGAGCAAAGGAGAGAGAATGCATTAGAGACCAAGGTTGCCTGTGCAAAGTATTTTCTCATGCAATGTGTTAATCTTTCTTGTTAGCCAGATAGACCTCATAGGCCTCGCACTTTGGAACTTTGAATATAATACAAAGCTCCATTAAATATTCCTTGGTTATGTGGAGTTGAGGAGTTAGTATTGGTACATAACACACAAAACTATAAGATCTTGAGAACAGATCATGTTGAATGACAATAGGGTCAACCATTGCTAGCCTCTAAATCTTGAGTCTCTTGTTTTCATCTCATCTTGAACATCAATATATGTTTCATGACTCTGGGCAAGCCACTAAACCTCTCTATGCCTTGATTTTGCTCCCTATACATGGGAACTGTTTTACCTGCCTTAGGTGTCTAACAGGGTGGATACAGAAAGCAGAAGAGATGTTAGGACAAGTACTTGGCAATAGAAAGTCATTGCTATTTTCATTGCTATGTATGACTAAGATAAGGATTTAGGGTATCTCTCTGAAAAATAACTGAGATAAAATCAAATAAGCAAAGTTCTGGGAGGACCAGGAGGAAAGGTATGAATGGAGAAGAGTAGGAGGTATGTGGGTGAACAGGGTGAGTAATAAGCACACCGAGGTCCATGAGAACTCTTACAAAAGTTTGTGGGAGGCTGAATTCAATCCAGGATGACAAGTCTGTAGGGTGAATTGGAGGTGAGGTGGGTGAGACACAGAGGTGGGTTTAGGGAGCAGTCAAGGGTTGGAGTGATAGACTCACCATTTCACTTCTGGTCTACCTCATGGAACCACAAAACAGTGCTAAGCCCACAGAATAGCTGGAGGCCTCCAAAAGGATTTATTTATAATATATTAATAAAAGAACGACTAAGAGGAGGAGAATGGAAAGCAGTCATGAATAGCAGTTACAAAGGAAATAGTCATAGGAACAAAGTTGTTGGATCTTTGATAAAGGCTTTAAATAGAGCCTTAAGTATAGTTATCATTTTATGTTAGTGAATATTATGGTAGCGTTGACTAGGTGCTTGGGAATTATCACATGTAAAAATATGTGAAAGTTTGTCTCTGAGTCTAAGAGGCTCCCAGTCAGTCTGATGAGGACTAGAGAAGGGTGGGAAAGAATTGGGCGGGAAGACAAATGGAATTGTGTGACACTGCTTGAAAAACTGTGTCTGGTGCTCTCCTCATTACTGCATTTATATGTTTTCCATTGTCTCTTGACAACTTGCTCATCAAGAGGTGCAGCCTATGCCTGTACCTCTTAAGTCTAGCTTAACTTTGGGAGTTTCTTTGCTAATATAATATGGTAGAAACAACCATGTACCAATTTTGAATCTGTACTCAAAAGATCTTGCATACTTTTGTATTCCTTCTTAGATACTTGCTGCCTGTCAGAAGGGCAAGTCCAGGCTAGCTAGATGATGAAAGATGCCCTTATTGCCCAAGCTGATGCCTAATGGTTGAATGGTGCATGGAGCCATAATGGACTAACCAGTCCCAGCTGAGGTTTCAGCTGTCTATAAATACAGGTGTGAGCTCAACTGAGAGCATCAAAGACTAGGGAGATCAGAACTTCCCATCAGACTTGAAGGATTGTAGGCAATAAGAAATTGTTTTTGTTTTAAGCTACTGCTTGGGTAATTCAGTATGTAGTCATGAACAACAGATACAGAAACTCATAGACATTAAGTTCCTAGGTATTAGTTTCTACTAAGATCATTACAACTGCCCAGTAGAGTGTCATCCCTTCAATGACATCTTATAGATGGAGAAGATAAGGTAAGATGAGGTGTTCATCTATGGTTAAAGGACTAAAAATAATAGAGACAAGTTTTTAGTAGCCTGTCTGACCCCAAACTCTGTGTGTCACAGTGTAATTATAACTTGATCAGGGTGATTCCTTTGGGGCAAGGTTTGAGAGACATGGAGAAAGCTGAGCAAGTCATCAGGGTCTGGGTTCCAGGAAAGCACATACCAAAGTCTGACCAAAAGAACACCAAGAGTGAAACCCACAAAGGTCAAGTAGGATGGTTCTTGCCTGAACTCCTAAAATAATGAGAAGAAAAAATTAATCATCAGGCAAAAACAGACCAGGAAGCAAGGAGGAACTGAAGAAATAAAAGCAACACAGGTAAGAACTGGAGAGCTGGTGAATCAACATCCCATCCCCGCCCAAAAGTGACCTTAAATGGGAAAGAGGAAAAATAGTTTAAAATTGGAATGGCATAGCAAAACTTCAGCCAGCACAGAATTTCCAGTAACTAGTTCTCCAGTCTTTCAAAGAAAAAGATATTTGAAAGACAGTTTTGGAAAGAGGGCTCCAGTTATCAGAGCCCAGAAAAAAATTGTGCCTTGCATTATAAAGATTCTTTCTCCTACTCTGTAAGTAGAGGAATTCCTCAAGGTTTTCTCCATGATATCAGTGTAACTGTTACTTATCAAATAATTCTGACCATGTGGCAGAAAATTCTCCCGTGAAGATAGCAGGACCATCTTTCTTGTGCTTAAGTGGAACATGTGTCTAATTCCTATCAGATCAGAAATATGTGTGTTTTCTATGCCCAAGAATTAACCTGGTTCTATGAGTAGCAGCATTTGGTAAAAACCTAGCAATGAAAACATATTATAAACTTTGTCATTTTAAACCACTAACAGTTTCAAATTGGTTATTACTGGAGCAAAATCTAGTTTTATTTTGCTTTCCTTTCTGATTAAAGATCCCTGTCCTTTGTGTTAGTCTAGATTTGAAGTTCTTAATGTGAGTTCTCTGGATGAACAGACTGCAGAGTTATCTCTTAAAGAATTTCCTTGATCAACAAGTTCTTGGAAATACTATTTTTTTCTCATGCTATAAAAATTCCCAATAAACTCTCTGTAACAAATTAGAATATACTATCTTAGACTCTACCTTTGGCAAACCCATCAATACATTAAATTAAGTTTCTTTCTTTCTTTCTTTCTTTCTTTCTTTCTTTCTTTCTTTCTTTCTTTCTTTCTTTCTTTCTTTCTTTCTTTCTTTTTTTGTGGAACCGGGAATAGAACTTAATACATTTAGTTTCAAAACAACAAAAATTAGCACATTTTAAGTACTATATATAAGGATATCTTCTGTATGTTTCCTTTTAAAAGTTATGTTAGCATTTGAAATACAATAGAGAACATTCTATTTAATTCATGAGCTTTGAATAACTTAATCTATTTTCTTTTTGTTTTTGTCATATTTCTTGCAACATTTTAAATTACCATTTATTTTCTACATTTACACATAATTAAATGTTCTCTGAAGACATGAATTTAACCTAGTTTATCACTATGTATCTCTATGCCAAATACAAATCTTGGTGACTTATAACATCTTCTAATAATGTATTTTGGTGGTTTTTTAAAATTATATTTTGCTTTGTTTTTAGGTGACTGGCCTCTTAAATCACCTGAGAATCATAGAGTTGTTTATTCTTATCTGGATAATATGACCTGAAGAGAAAGTACATAGGCTTTAGAACCAGAGAAAGTAAAGTCTGGATTTTCACTATGCCCTTCAAATCCTATGAACGTTCAGGTAATTCGTCTTTTTGAGTGTTTGTGAAAGGGAGCTGAGTTTGCTACCATGTGATATTGTCCTGAGTATTAAATAAACCGTATACTCTAACTTCAGCAAAAATGCTCTGACCAAGTAACTATGATGGGGAATACTTAAGCAATGTTGGTAACCTTTGTTGTTGGTAAAATTTGAGTTAACTTTATGGAAAATACGAGCTCTGAGAAGAAACTTGACCAGGGAGATAGCTCAGTAGAGCAAGTGGTTGCCTGGCAAGTGCAAGGTCCTGAGTTCAGTCCCCAGTACTACAAAGAGAAAGAAAGAAAGTGTCACGCGCTACCTCACCGGCAAGGAAGACGCGACAACCAGCTCTTCTTTCCGCGGTTTATTCAGGACCCCTATACAATCTTCTTCCCCTGCTAGCTAGCCTCCCTGCTTCCTCCTTCCTCCTTCCCTGCTCCCTGCTTCTTCCTTCCTGCTAGCTTCCTGCTTCTTCTCCGAGGGGAAGCCCACTCATGGGTTTGAACCAGTGGGCGTCCAACCCCGGAGTGCCACGTGGGCACAGCCGATAGGTCCAGGTACTTGGTCGGAAGCAACACCCTAGTCTTAGCCTTAGCCAAATGAGAAGTTGTTTGCTACGGAGAGCACCCACCTCCAGGTGGGGTGGAAGGCGGAAGCCAGCACCGTCTTTCAGGTGTGGCTATTCGCAGCTCTCTACAGTTCCCCCTTTTTGTTTTTAGCAACAGGCAAGAACAGAGGCCCGATCCCTGTTGTGCAAGGACAGAGGCCGACTCTTGCCCAGGTGCATTGCACCCAGGGAGTGTCAGCGCTGTCTGATGCCCTTTTTCACAGGGGTGGGGTGGAAGGCATCGAACCCACATGCAAACAGGCATGCTCTCCATGGATTCCGGTTGCGCACTCTGGTTTCCACGTGCAGTGCTTTGCCTTGCATCCAGTGCCGGTAAACTATTTGTGTAAGGTGGCCAGCCATACACTAGGGACTGTCCAGTCTCAATGGCTGCAAAGGCTTGAACTATCATGGCTGTACTGCGACACTGAAGGAACCTAACATGGCAGATGCACCACAGGCAAAGCAAGGATATCAGCACCATCCGGCCAGCCAGAGCTCCCATTCCCACCCACTCTTTCAGGTGATTCATGGTGGTGGAGAACCATGAAACCAGGCCCTCTGCTAATAGTTCACAGTCATGATGGCCACTCTCAGTTGTTCCATTAGGCCATCAAATTCCCCAGTCCAATTGCCTGGCATTATGGCGAACTGGCATTGGTCTTGGAAACACCGACAGGATTCCCCATCTCAGCTCTGATGTCCCCTGTTGTAGCATCAGGAACATTGTGAGGATCACCAGCAGCACTTTCTTCTTCATTGGTGGTGTCCTTCTTTTCATATTGGGCCTTTCTGGTCAGGCGTTCAGGTACCCACACCAGATCTCGTTGGTCCTGAGGGAAAACGCAAACAGCCCCTCGTGCCCAAGTCAGCACGGGGTCAGGCCCTCGCCAGAGGCCTGTTAAAATGTCTTTCCATTTTACCATGCCTTTGCAGGCACCGCCAGGCTCATAATGCCTGTCAGCTGCGGAACGCCCTTGAGCATCCAAATTTGAAAAATTGATGGTGAATAAGGCTAGAGAAAGTCTCTCCTTTGGGGCATGGCCATAGCCAACTCCCCCTTTTTGTTTTTGTAAGCACTCCTTAAGAGTGCGGTGGGCACACTCTACAATGCCCTGCCCTTGAGGGTTATACGGCAATCCATGCACAAGCTGAACCTCCATCTGGTGGCAGAAGGAAGTGACCTTTTGACCTGTGTATGCAGGTCCATTGTCTGTTTTTAGCTGGAGTGGTTTTCCCCATGCAGCCCAAGCTTCTAAGCAATGGGCAATAACATTGTGTGCCTTCTCCCCAGACATGGCTGTGGCATGCAGAATCGCTGAACAGGTATCTACTGACACATGTACATATTTAAGAGTTCCAAATTCTGAGATGTGCGTCACATCCATTTGCCACACCTTTAGGGGAAGGAGGCCCCGAGGGTTCACCCCAACACTTGGGGGGACCTGATGGGTAACACATTGGGGACAATTAAGCATAATCTGCCGAGCCTGCAGTGGCTCTCCGCGGTTCGTGGGATGCCGGAGAGTTGGCCACTGATCCTGATGTTGCTCCCTGCCTTGACTCTCCATTGCCCCATATATTTGTGGGCCCTGTGGTCGGGGGCCCCATGGTCCGTTTTTTGGACAGGGTCCTGTGGAGTCCTGACTTAAAAGTTGACCATTTATGTCTTTTACTGAGCGGCATTCATTGGCCCAATGCTTTCCCTTTTTGCATCTAGGGCACACCCCAGGCTGGGCCGGGCGTGGCCCAGTGGGCTCTGCTCTGTTTCCCTTTTCAGGGCAGTCCCGTTTTAGGTGTCCCTTTTTTCTACATTTAAAGCAGACACCCGGGGTTCCTTGGCTTCCTCTTTTGTTTTGAGCCAGCTGAACCACCGCTGCCGCTAGACCGGCATTGGTCAGGGGTCCCCCCAGTTCTCTGTAAACTTTCATCCAGGCCTCTAGCCCTCTATTTTTATAAGGGGTGATGGCCGCTTGGCACTCTTTAGTGCATTGTTCAAACACAAGTTGTTTAATCAAAGGCATCGCCATGTCCGGATCCCCAAATATTTTACCCGCTGCTTCCATCATCCTAGCTACGAAGTCAGAGAAGGGTTCCATGGGGCCTTGTAAAATCTTTGTAAGATTACCCCTCACTTCCCCTTTGTTTGGCATGGCTTTCCATGCCTTAATGCAAATTTTGTTAATTTGTTCATAAACTTGAAGTGGGTAGCCTGTTTGCGTGTTAGCAAAACGGCCTTGGCTGAGCAACATGTCTCTGTTCCAAGCCTGATGTCCTGTGGCTTGATTAGCAGCCTCCTCCTCTGTAGCAAACTCCATTAGATAAACCTTCCAATCAAGATACTGACCAGGGCTCAAACACGCCCGAGCCAGGCTACTCCAATCCCCTGGTGTCATACAATGTCTGCTTAGGGCTTCTACCTGGGCTACAGTAAAGGAAGCTGTGACACCATAAGTCCTAACTGATTCAGCCAAGGACTTAATCACTTTGAAGTCCAAGGGCTCATGGAATCACTGTCCCTGGTCGTCCTGAAATACAGGGAAAGCTAGGGGGAGTTCCAATCTTACTGTTCTCCATACTTCTGGATTAAAGGAACGCCCCGAATGACCTCCTCCTCCGCTGTCCCAGTAGGGTGGTGGTGCCATGGGCCCCGCCCTATACTCTGGGGAGGAGCAGCATGGCTCCTCTAAGCCCAGCACTTCCTTTTTCTCTCGACTTCCCTTTTCTTTAACCTTTAATCTCCTAACTGCCTCAGAAAGCACTAAGTCATCCTCCTCTGAGTCAGTGGACTCAGGAGGCTCCGACTCAGGAAGATTGGGGTGCAAGCCCTTTCTTCTTCTCGACCCCCTTTCATTGCCTGCTTTTTTGGACCTTTCCTCCTGTAGCTGTTCTAGTGCTACCCGCCCACTCTCCATTGTCTCACTGCAACGTCGGTCCTGTAAGTAGTCTGGGATCGGCTTCCAAATTAGCCTTAACAAATCCTGTAGAGCCCAAAACACTGGGAACGAAGAAAAAGCCCCCATTGTAAAATCTTTTTTATTTTTATCTTTAAACCCACTCATCAGCGAGTCTTATCCTGCTCTCTCTTTAACTACAGAGAAGAGCAACTTATTCCCCGCTTTCATCGCGGATCCCCGAATTTTTCCGAGGACTTACCGGTGCACCCCCTGACTGTGGAAAGTTCTGGGCTGTCGTTGACCACTCCGCAGGAACACAGGCTCCTCCCCGTATGGGCCACCACTTGTCGCGCGCAACCTCGCCAGCAAGGAAGACGCGACAACCAGCTCTTCTTTCCGCGGTTTATTCAGGACCCCTATACAATCTTCTTCCCCTGCTAGCTAGCCTCCCTGTTTCCTCCTTCCTCCTTCCTTGCTCCCTGCCTCTTCCTTCCTGCTAGCTTCCTGCTTCTTCTCCAAGGGGAAGCCCGCTCATGGCTTTGAACCAGTGGGCATCCAACCCCGGAGTGCCACGTGGGCACAGCCGATAGGTCCAGGTACATGGAAGCAATGCCCTAGTCTTAGCCTTAGCCAAATGAGAAGTTGTTTGCTATGGAGAGCACCCACAAGGCAGAAGCCAGCGCCGTCTTTCAGGCGTGACTATTCGCAGCTCTCTAAAGAAAGAAAGAAGAAAGAAAATAAATTGTCATTTTATTATGGATGATCAATTTGAGACTTGACCATAATTCTACTTTCATACTACAGCCTGGCCCCATCTAGATCTTTCTCTCTTGCCTTGTTTTGGGTTTTTGACATCTATTGCTTACCTGTACCAGTGTAACTGCCCCTAGCAGCTTTTATTCTTTGCACTATCCCATTCTGTCCACTGATCCTGGAGATACCCAAAATGAGTCTCTTCACTGAGAATTTTTGAATGGCCCTCTCTTTCTCTTAGAATAACTTCTTTCTTGTTCTGACTTACCAGGGCTTGTCACAGGGTGTTTCCTTTTACCTCTCCAGCAATATACTTTAATAACAGTCCTCTCACTCTGCTTCCCTTCAAGTCCAACGCTACACTGAATGGGTTTATTTATGTGAAAAACCTGTACTCACCCACCTAACCATTCCTTTACCAGTGCTGGTCCTCTGCCTAGGATATTATAGGTTAGGCCTGCCCCTAGGAGGCTTCAATTCATTCTCAAAGTTTGGCTAATGTACTACTCTGAGCAGAAAATCTTTCTTGGCCTCCTTCCTCTGCCTTCTGCTATACTCCCATACGCCCTCTGCTTCTCTGCTCATAACATACACAGGTTGTCAGCCTTCCTATTTCATTAGAAATTATACCAGCACTATGACTGGACTACAATATGAACTCAGTGGACAACTCTCTTTTCATGAGTACTTCTGGAAAGAACAGGCAGCATTAATTTTATTTTATAATTCACAAAGGATATTGATTTGCCAGAAACAGTTAATTGGGCTACTCACCACAAAGGGCACCAAGCACATTCTGTGCTAGGATCAAGGGCCATAGAGTGATTGATACTGTGAGATAATCCAGAGCTTTTCACCCTCTAATGGAAAAACAAACAACATTAAACTTGATGGTTTCTCTATCACCTATGTCCCATTGGGGATACATGAGTGAGAAGTACAGTGTTTATCATTATAAACCACTGAGTTCCCAGGGTTGTTTGTTACTGAAGCATAACCCAGCCTGATTGATACAGGCAGGATGTGAAGAATGTGACATCCTACAGTAAAAAAAAAAAAAAAAAAAAAAAGTATAGAGACAGGGGAAATTAATGATACTAGTAGGGTTTCTCTTTTGCTGAGACCAAAGATGATCTTGAGATGCTAAGCCATATCTGCTTCTGGCTAAAGGGAGTGGCACCTTAACAGGATGAAGAAAAGCAAGAGGGCTAGATCTAGCAGCAACATTAAAAGGTGGGTACCATTTTTGATTAACATACAGTTATGGCTGGAGGAAAAAAAAAGAGTTTAGAGGTCTTGATGTCACTGGAACAAAACTGCATTCTATGAATCATCTCTGTGGCTACTCCTCTGGAGGACATGTTTGGATCAGCTTTCTTTTTCAGTGTTGCAAGCTGAACTCAGATATATTATACACTGCGTAACATCCCTAGCACTTTCTACTCTTTGTTGTTGTTGTTGTTATGAGACAGGGCCTTGCCAAGTTTCCCATGTGGGGCTCAAATTTGCAGTTCTCTTGACTCTATTTCACTTAATTTGGGGGTTACAGATGTGTGTCACTGTACCATGCTAGGGCAGATTTTTTTTTTTTTTTAAATCCAGGGCTCCATTAGAAAATTTGCATGTTCCAGGAAACAGAATCAAGTTGCTCTGACTGTCAGCAATGTGTGTATCTAACAGGGGCACTGGATGCGTTCTCTGGAGATGACTGAGCTAGTGGAAGGGGATGCAGTCTGTGTAGATGCTCTTGAGTTCATTCTCATTAGTGCTTGGAAACATTTCATGGATTTAGCCTTTCTTGGTGCATACTTCACTTGCAATTCTTTCATATAGATGAAATGTGGTGTCTAGAGCTTACCTGAACAACAGAGAGAGAGAGAGAGAGAGAGAGAGAGAGAGAGAGAGAGAGAGAGAGAGAAAAGGAAAGGATTAAAATCAGCATAATAGTAATCCTTCTTGAAGTGCATTTTCTGTGGAGTAGGCACAATGCTAAAAGTCTCTCATAAGATTTGTCATTTTCACTTTCCTATGCCCCTCTATGTCAAGTGCCACTTTTGTCCAATTTGTAGACCAAAGAGCTCTGGTTCAGAGAGATTTAGTGACTTTCCAAAGTCACACAGTAAAGCACACGTGGAGCCATAATAAAAATGGAACAACCATGATTTCAGAGCTGTGCTCTAGACTCTGGAGTTCATTATACTAGCTTCTTAAGGAATAAGAAAATCTGTTGAGATTCTTTGTGTTCTGCATGCATATTCATGGAATCTCATTTTCAGAAAGAAATAATTAACTTGTTAAAGATTGCCAGGTGGTGGGCACTGTTCTTTCACTCAGCGCTTCCTCTGGAATCCCCTAATCTTCATCTCGCTCTATTGATCTGGCAGGAAGTTTGTCCAGTCCTTCTCTTAGGGCGGGCTCCAGACAATCTCTCCAAACTAAAATCATTATGTTCCTTTGGAAGCCCATCCTTCAGTCATTCACTCAATGAGTTTAGTTAGGATCTACTTACATAAGAGGCCTTTCTTGGCGACTCTGAATGGGTGGAGCCAGTTAACATAGAGACGGAGGGAGAAAAGTGAAGCACTATTCACTGAGGAGCGCAGATGCTGTTCCTTTCATGTTCCACAAATATTATCTCAGTTAATCTTTTCAGAAGCCTACTAAGATAGTTATTGTTAGTCTCCCTATCTTATAGGCTAAATAAACTGGGCTAAGGAAGGTGAACTTGAAGATTTGAAACTCAAGTCTTGCTGGCTCCAAAGCCAACCATCAATCCATCCCATTAGTCTTAAAAGAGGTTGCTTCTGTTTTGAGGTATTAGAGATGGAACACTCCAACATAATGAGTTATAGCCCCTTAATTCTGCCTGAGTGTGTTCTGGAGTACAGTTGAATCCCTCAAGGCTGGGTCCTCATGACAGAACAATTAATCTAGAGTATTTGGGCT
Source organism: Ctenomys sociabilis (assembly GCA_004027165.1). Classification (NCBI taxonomy): domain Eukaryota; kingdom Metazoa; phylum Chordata; class Mammalia; order Rodentia; family Ctenomyidae; genus Ctenomys; species Ctenomys sociabilis. The sequence goes on from PVKA01011950.1 coordinate 30,317, forward strand.
TACAGCTCAGAGACCTACACTTGAACGGGTCTTTAAGTTGATATTCATGCTTCATTACCACTTTGTAAAGGAAATGGTGAAGGGATCTTTAGAGCCAGTGCTCTGGACCAAGACAATGGCTAGAGCCATAAGAGGTAGCATTCTTATATGTGTGGATGTAGGTATGGGTATATATGTACACGCATGTCTTATATGTTGTTATATGTGTGTAAGTTTCAGTGTGTGATAAGACACTGAAGAGGAAAAAGAAGCCATTTTCTTGCTTGTGATGATTAATTTTGATTATAAAAATAATTGTCTTGGGAAACATCTAGGAGATTAGTAAAACGTTATTCTATGTCCAGGTGAATCATGTTGGTGTCCTTGGTACTCTATCTGGCTCCAAGCCTCTCCCTTGCTTGCACCTTTTGCCTGCATCCTGCTCTTTGGCTGTCATGAATTGAGAAGCATTCCTTTTCCATCCCTTCTCCCTTGGACCTGCAAGTTATGGACTGAAACCTCTGAAGCCACGGGCCAAAAGAGCATTCTTTCAGTTGCAGATATAAGATACTTCATCCCAGCAATGGGAAAACTGATCAACACATCACTTGATTCAAATGTTCATGCCTATGGCAGTTCCTCCATGGGGCTCCTAGGAACCATCTATTCAGCAGCTCATCTGCCATTGTTTTCTAACCCTTAATGCTGCTTTATTTTATGCTTTATCCCTCACCATATCTTACATTACTGATGTTATTTCTTGGTACATGTACTTATTGTTTCTGTCATGTGTAATCAGGATCCCATTTTCA
>PVKA01011950.1:31207-49652 GCA_004027165.1 Ctenomys sociabilis
ATATATATATATATATATATATATATATATATATATATATAAGATATATAGGCTCTTCCGTCAGATTGCCTGGGTTGAACTCTGTCTGCATGTAGCTTTTGTCTAGTTATACAGTTACATAGTATATAATTCCTTTGATTGATTTAAGCTTATATAAAAGAGAATTGCCTAGAGATTGTCATGTTAAGCATCTAGTTTCTGTCCTTTTGGAAAATTATCCTAAATGTTATTCTAAATGTTTTATGCTTGGGTTTTCTTTTTGCATATTTAAACTGAGGGACCATGACATCAGGATCTTACATTATTGTGTGTGTATGTTAGAAGAGATGATGCAAGATTTCACATATAGAACAATATCTGGCAAAGAGTAGATATTAAATAATACTTGGCCTCTTTGTATCACTAATCCATATTAGAGTTTGACACAATTTTAGGTCATCTGGACTAACTCTTTGGCAATGGAAGAATTCCCTAAATAGTAACCTCGATAAGACATTTACTGATTATTTCATGAATTCCAAAAGCAGAAAACTCAAATGCTTGTTAAGCAGCTTCTTGTGATACTAACATTCTGTAGCTAGAAATGCAAACCACTACATTAGGAAGGAAAACAGATTTGGTGAATAGGGTCTGAACCATTTTTGCTCAGTAATTGTTTCCCATATAACATGTGCTTCTATTTGATGAGAAGGCTGGGGACGTAGCTCAGCAGCACAGCTCCTGTTGGCAGGTGCAAGGTCCTGAGTTCAATTCCCGGTATAGTTAATGATAACTATTTTAGGATCCAGTTGACTGTGAAGCTGCACCGGAGACTGTATCTTCAGTTGATCCATGTTCTGGTGTTTAATTTTGCTGGTGAACCCTAATATCAAACTTATATTCCTGTTCTTCTAGAAATTTTTTAATAACTAAAAGGGGAATTATTTTAAACTTGTCTCTAACAAGCATGGGTGCCATCTGTGGGTTTTCTGATAGGAAATATATTTCACGCTTTTTAATTTGATTTTTTTTCTCTTTCTTTCTTTCTTTCTTTCTTTCTTTCTTTCTTTCTTTCTTTCTTTCTTTCTTTCTTTTTTTTTTTTTTTTTTTTTTTTTTTTTTTTTTTTTTTTTTTTTTTTTTTTTTTTTTTTTCTTAGAGTAAGATTTTAGTCTATAGCCCCAAAGTGCATCAAACTTAAAATCTTCTGGATCTGGGTTACCAAGTGCTGGGAATACAAACATGCACTCTGGCTTAACCACTTTGAAATTATTTAAAATTTTAAAGTATTATCTTACTTAATCCTCATTCCAAGGATTTGAAGAAGATATTTTACTTTTATCCTCATTCTGAACAAGAGGCAACTAATGTTTAGCATAAGGGAGCTGATTAAAATCACATAGCTTGAAAACACTTTGACTCTAGTCACATAATACTCCACATTTTCATAGTAAATATGCTTTTCTGACTTTTTTCCATTGGTGCTTTTTAGATTTGAGGACACCTCCTCATTATTGAATTCAGTGCAAAGTAAAGACAAATTTTCAATGTTACAATTAGTCTCATGTTTACATGTTCAATTGCAAAATGTAACCCAGATACAGAACAAGTACGTGGGCTGTGTTATTTAAAATCAAATACCTTTGTGACTACTGTCCAGGTGAAGAAATTTAACCTTGCTCATTCTTCTAGAAGTTTTATCTCATGTGCTGTCCCACATCATCTGGTATCTCCAGTCCTTGGCTACAAAGCTGATAACTAGTTTGACTTCCTCTTTGTCACTTTCTTTTTTCTTTGTGGACTTGTAAGGCAAGAATGCATCCTGTATTCTGGTCTTGCCTACAATATTTTAGACTTGGCTACCATTTTAAAAGAGTATGAATATTTTAGTAGGGGAAACTTCTGTGCTTGATTTTTCTTGCTCTTCTAGAGAATTTAAGGAGTTTCCCTCGTCTTCAGCATCCCTGTTGAATCCTCACAGACAGAACAGCAGATCTCTCTGCCCTTTATATTCCTTGCAGAATGACAGCCCGAGTCTGAGGCTTGATGGGACCCAATGTGGCATCTTTCCATTGGTTGCAATGGAAGTGTTGATGGGTCTTTCCATCAGCAAATGTGTCATGAAACACAGAGCCCTGGATGAACAATGCCTGCATCTATCCATCTGCTGAGCAGGAGAAGACAGTGATGCACTAATTCTATTCATTTTGCATCTACCAACTAGAATACTGTCATAGACATTTTAAACAAACGTGGTTGATCTGTGGTATTAATGCAATAGAAAGAGAAGACTACAGGACTCTTTTTTTTCTCTGTTTACAGCTATCAACATAGTGGATTGCTTTCAATCTTGTACTGTGAAGTTGACCAACAAATTCTTCTTGGCAAGGATTTAAGTGTGCTTGTCTACCGTAATCAGATTTTCCAACATTTGAGAAGTTATAGGTCTTTGAAAAGACCCTTAGTGGAAGCATGAATTTTATACAGCGAGCTTCTCAACATCACCCTCATGTAATACATAAATGACTTAGGACAAAGCAATCAATTGAAAGCCAAGTGCATATCTTGTAGGAACTGCATATGTGCATTAGATACGTCTTTCTTCAGCAATATTTTTATGCCACGAGTTGGACACTTTTCCAATACTGATGGGGAAACATCCAAAATAAGAATAACTCAATAATCCCAGCACTCGGGAGGCTGAGGCAGGAGGATTGTTGTGCGTTCGAGACCAGCCTGAGCTACAAAGTGAGCTTAAGGCCAGCCTGAACTGTATAGTGAGACCCTGTCTCAAAAAGACAAAAAAAAAAAAAAAAAAAAAAAAAAAAAAAAAAAAAAAAAAAAAAAAAAAAAAAAAAAAAAAAAGAATAACTCAATAGGAAAGTGTTTTATTCAATAATTAGTCATGTTGTACTTTTTTCCTTTTATTTCTCCTTCTCTTCTGCGTTTCTCTTTAAGTTTGAGTATAGAGGGCTGAAAATTTGCCTTTGGCTTAATCTAAGATAGTGTCCTAAATTGTACACAGAAGGAGTACATGTTCTAGGTTTTCTCTGGGGCACTGCATTAACTAGACTCTTTAGTCTCACAGTTCAAGTCAGTCAAGCAGATGGATTAGTTAACTCTGAAGGGCATGCATGTATTATGGAACCCCAGGTTTTACTCAATTGAAGAGAGATAGTGAGGATCTTACAGAAATTTAGACTTAAATATGTATCTTTCAGTTTTTTTGTCACAATTCTATCCATTTTCCTGCTTTTGGTTTATTCAGTTAAAGGAATTAATTTTAACGGTACCTTGAGAGCCATAAGAGGTGGTACCCTGGATCTCTGCCTCCACCTCTTGCTTCATGGCTCTGTAAGTTTTGGGAGGTTTTTAAAGTTTTTGAAGCTTGTGTTTCCAAACTATTAAACAGAAAGAAAGCATGCCAGTCTGTTGCACAGGGTCACTGTCACTGAGCTGTAAGTAAAAGTCTTCACAGCGCTTAGTGCAGCTCTAAGCTCAGAGCAAGTGCTCAGCGTCCTGCCTTCAGGCCTTCATGCATTCAGAAATGCCCAGAAATACCTTTTTCTCTAATGTCAAAAACTAACAGAATTGGAAAGGTTTAGATACATCAGCATCTACCTCAATATTGAAGGCAAAGTGTTCATAAACATATTTTTGGGAAGGGCAAGCAGAAAAGGAAGATGGGGAAACATTCTTAGCAGGCAATGGGGTAAGTGCAGTGCAGTGGGAGGAATGCAAACATGAAGATGTGAGGCACGAGCCATGCACAGGGTCTGGCAGCAGGGGCATGGGCTGCACTTGAAGGTGAACACAGGGGCCAGGGCAATTGAGGGGAAAAGTTAGGCCGCAGGAAGGGTGGAGGCACTGATCACCCTCAGAAGTGATGACTCAGGTCCCAGTTGGTTATGACAAGTCTGTATCTAAACATAAAATGCTGAAAAATTCAAAATAGGCATTGGGTGACTCAGACCTGGCAAGGGATTCCTCAAACACTGGTGAGAACAAAAACACCAAGGAAGGAAGAATATTTTGGGGAAGGTTAGCTATGTTTAAATAAAGTTGTTTATTTTTATTGCCATAAAGCAGCCTCACGATTTAGCTTTCTTCTTGCAAATAAGATCCACACCAGGAAATGCCCTGTACCTCAAGCTGAGCTCCATCTGTGCTAAGTTAGTCGGTGGCAAACAGCACCCAGAGCTTCCTTTGCTGGAGATGTAGCCCCTTCTTGGTAGGTACTAAGCTGGAAGTGTATTTCTTTTGGTTTGTTTGATTTCATAAAGTAGGAGTCACTGTGAATTCTAAAAATTTGAAACCTGATTGATTGACTGAACTAATTCTACAGTGTTATGAACTGATACATGCACAGGGAAAAGATGGTCATATTTGGTTAGAATATCTGATGAATTATCTGTCCTTGGAATTTATATGTTCATTTTGAGTATAAGATTTGAGAATTATCCAAAGAAATGCTAAATTACTTATGGGTGTGGACAGTGTGAGTTCCATGCCTGAAGTCCAGCAGATACAAATAAATACTATAAAAGACCATCATTTTCTCTAGAAATAAATTTATGGAAAAATTAATGTCTGAAAATATGGAGGCTTTCAATGCATTTATGGATTGAATTAGAAATACAGTGTGCGATCAAAAGATGTATGTATTACTTCTCCTATAGAACCTTCTATCTAAGGAGGAAAGAAACAAGACACATGTTTGTATAATGGCAAAGAAGAGGGAATAATTGTACAGTGTCACAAGGGCTGACTTCCCCAAGATTGGGCTGAGGGTGAGAGTATCTGAAAGTAAAACATTGTACACCACTTCATAGGCCTGTGACTTTGTGAGAAATGTCTCTGCTCGTGGAGTGCTAGTTTCCTCATGGCAAGAGGGTTAAACAAAGTGATAGATGAGAGACATAGGAAAAGAAACTTACTGTAGCTTTAGCTATAGTTTCTCACATACATGTATAGCTTCTTTTATAAATGCATAAAATTTTTCCTCTTTCCCAGTTTATCTCTCAATTACCTTAAGGCGAGTATCAAGGAAATATTAATAATTTTATTTCATGTAATAATATTAAAGGAATAATTAAAAATGCCATTTATTGGAAGTTTGTAGGTCAGCAGAGATAGATAGATCTTTGGAGTAAAGTTTGTGCTTAGGTAGGTGCAGGGATTGGGGTTCAATTCCTGTGCACAGGGCTTGCTGAGATGGCAACTGAGACTGGGTGTGGCATTGTGCGCCTGTAATCCCAGCACTGGGAGGCTGAAAACAGGAGGATCACTACAAGTCTACTCTGTGTAGTGAGACCCTGTAGACCCTGTACTAAAAGACAAAAAATAAAAAATAAAAAAAGAAGAATAAAAATAAAAAAAAGAAGTTTGCAATGTTCCCATGTGATATATTAGTTATCCTCCACATCACTAATGTCTCACAAACCTCTTCTTGGACAGGCTAAGTTCTGTGCCTGATATTACACCACAGTGGCAGAGACGCAACCAAATGTCTGCTCCTCCAGCTCCAGATCAACTGATGCTGCTGAGATATGCCCTGCGGTCACACAGGGTGTCTGTCCAGTCATGAGCTGTGCACTCAGCACTGATAGTTAAATTCTGCTGCTCCTCTCACATACTGTGGTTTGAGTACTCACCCCTCGAAACAGGCAGCTCACAGCAGAGAGGTTCCTTTCTATTGTGCAGAAATTCCCTTTCATTTAAGATTCATTGGTCATAGTGTTGCCCTCCAAGACTACACACAAAACGTCTTTCTTCTGCCTTGAGACTGTACTTAGAGGATTAAAGTAAATTTCTGAGGTGTATTTAAAGCTTTTCTTTTCTTACAAAAATCCCCTATTTATTAAACTTCTCCATATCTGGGCCCACAGGGATAGTGTGACCCCTGCAAAGCTTACACTGTGTCACTAACTTTCTAGAAATGCTGTGTCCAGAAATGGAGGTGGTTTCCAGTCAAAGGTCAGCAGACAGGGAAGCAGACAGTCCTAGACTAAGCCTTCTCATTCATAAGAGCTTAGGTTTCCACTAGCTTTCTTGGCCACCTAATCCTATCACAGACCCTTGCTTTCCTTGCAGTTACTGTATATTTCAGGGCTGGTAAGTTACAGAAAATCAGGACTGAATGAAAACTCAAAGATCACAGAGACAAAGAATGAAGCAAGCACAGCCATGGAGTCTAGTGGATGCGAACACCCCTCATCATTCTCCCTATCCACCCACTACAGGACTTGAGTGGTGCTTGTCTGTCAGTTTCTTTGTAGGATGCTGAACATACAGTGACAGGTAGGACAGCATTGCCCACTGACCTCTCAGTGCTATCAGTCTAGAGCTGGGAAAGGTTTGATTCAAGAAATCAGATTGAAATATGGAGCCACACCCTGTGGTGTGGGTCCAAGGAAGTCAGAGTGCTGTGAGAAAATGTAATAAAGGATTAGACTTAGGTTCCTCATTGAAAAGATAGTTTAATTGCACAACACTAGGTTATATTTTAATTCACAGTATATACTAAAGATGTTATAAATTCTCTGACACTTTTTTTCTCTGTAATGTGTGTCCCTTTTAAGGGCTTTAGAATCAAAGGATGCTGCATTTACTCCAAATATCACCTTGAAGATGAAGGTGGATTCTGACTTAGTCTCCTGCATCCTGAAATGCAAAGTCACTATGTATCCTGAAATCCATCCCCCAGCCATCGCTGATTATCACCAAATGACCCCAGGGATGCCACATGATAGAGAATTGTCAAGGTGAACATTGCTCAGATACATGACCTGCAAAAGTAGGAGATATAGCAAGTTGTTTTTCTAAGTTTCTTATGTGGCAATGTATTTCCGTATTGGAACATTTCTTCCATTTGGAAAGTTTTGTTATTTCAACATCCAGGAGTTTACATGAATTTATAAAAATATGGATTTTTAAATTCATGCAAGAGGCACACACATGTATGATATATAAGCATATATTTGCTGGTAGAGCATCAGTGGTGGCCATGGGTATTAAAATTTCATAACAGTAGCAGAAGTTTTCAGAAGGTAAGCTGGTCTGCAAATTAAACTTATGATTTCAACCTATCAGTAGTTTGTTTTTGTAAAACAGGTTGATTAGCATATGCTTGTGATGTATCATAGTCATAACTTCGGGTTATTGATACAGGTCACATCATACCTCAATCTCATGGACTCCCATGCACTCCCTCTTTCAGCTCCTGTCTCTCTCTTTTTCCCAATTCCCTACCAATCTCTACCAAATCTATCTTCCTACTGTGTCTCCTGTATTTTACTCTACAAATTATTTATATGCTGGGTCTCTCAAATTAAAGGACCCCATTGGGGTCCCTCAGTGCCTGACTTACTTTGCTTAGTTTTTGGTTTCAAGATACAAATGATTCAAACTTATCTTTTTTATGCCCAAGGAGTACCCCATTGTGTACACATACCACACTATATCAATCCATCCATTTGCTGATGGGTTACAGGGCATTTTCCACAATTTAGCTATGGTGAATTTTGCTACTATAAACATAGGTACACATGGAGGACTTTATTTCTTATGGGAGCATACCCAAAATAGAACACCTGAAATAAACAGAATTTATAATTTTATTTTTTTGAGAAGTCTGCATACTATTTTCCATAATATTATACTAGTTTACATTCTTATCAACAATGTAAATTTGCCCCATAACTTCACCAGTGTGTGTTGTTTTTTGAGTTTTCCCTACCAGCCTGTTTTAAATAGCAATTTAGACACAACTGAAGAAAGAATTGTAGAAACAGAAAGCAATTTTAGAAAACTGTTCAGAAATGCAACATAGTGGTTTCAAGATTTAGAAACTACAGAAGCAACTTTGCAGAATGAAGAGTCTGCATGCTCTGTGCCTTTTGGGGCTCCAAGGCTACGATGGTCTTATCAGGACAGGATGCTTAATCCTGATGGTAGCTTACTTGGGAAGCCCTGGAAAGTTGAATTCTGTTGCAACCTTCTCCCAGCTGCTGCCTCTGCTCACTGCCATTTATCCCTCCCTCAAACTACCTTGACTGTCACTGCAGTCAACTCTGTTCTTCCTGTTGGACAGCAGCAGGCCCATAGCAGGTAAGGCCAGGGTCCCAATGCTTCAAAACTTGGGGGACTTTCCAAGAACCACTTAAATACCTCCAGGAGGAATGCATGTCTTGAGTAAGCATGTTCCCAGGTATCTGGAGTATTCTGAACTATAAATCTCCGACTTCATAATGTTTCTATTCTGTTCTTATACAAAAAAATATGTTTTAAAAGACATAATGAGCAGTTATCCAAGTTAATGATGATCTAAGTAAATAGTTCTTTTTCTTCCAAGCTGCCAGAATCCACAGACAACCTCTATCAGTGAATTAAGAGTTTGGTCATCCTTCAGTTGTTATAATTTAAATCATTTTCATAGGAATTTATGGGCACTTAAAAGGAGGTACTGCCTGCAAGTGTGTTTTATAGCCAACATAAGTGATTCTGGGCCTTTCTCCTTTCTCTGTCTGTTAGCATCATGAATAACCATATTTCATAAACAGAGATGTCTAGTGCATGTTAAATTTTCTTTGCCTGATGCTGTCCATTGACGATGATGTAGGACAAGGTGCTGGCGTGGTGCAGAGATACATGGAAGGAAGAAGGCTTTTGTTGTCTCTGGTGGGAGCAGTACTGTTAAGTTGAATAAAATTCCATGTTAGCCAATGCTTTATGGACACCGTCAATGGTTTTATTGTAATTGCTAATGCCTTAAAGGTAGAAATCATTTCAAAGACAGCCAAACAAGTTGTTAAATGTGGTGCTTGAGGGGCTGTTAAGGGTTGAATTTTGCCTTCTCCCTTTCAAATTCATATGCTGAAATCTTATCCTCTCCCTGACCCCTAGGCCTTCAGAATGTGCCTGCTTTTGGTGATGTGGTCTTTAAAGAGGTAATGAAAATTAAATGAAGTCAGACAGATGGGCTCTGATCCTATATGCCCATTATTCTTAGAAATGACTCAGAGCCAGAGAACATAGGAGGGGACATGGAAAAGATAATGGAGAGACCGCATTCCAAATCCAGTCACTCACAGTGAGATCTTGGCCTGCTGACTTCTCGCTTGGTGTGACAATACGATTTCGGATGCTTAAACCACCCCATCAATGTAGTTATATTAGGGCAACCCCAAGAGACAGGCAGAGGCTAGCAGCAGGGCTGAGCTTGGGAGGGCAGGGAGAGCAAAGCTGTTCTTCTTAGGACCACCTGGCAGCCTCTGTGAAGGGTGACCTGGAGATGAAGCTCTTCCCAAGTAGACCAGCCTAGTCCAATCCTTGTCTCAGACAACTATCAGAATACCACCGGACACACAGTTCCCACTCTAGTCACTCAATAGGGGTATTTGGACTGGGGTTACATGTGGGCTGGAAATTCCCTGGAGTTTCTCAAAGCAAGGATCTGTGTCCATCCTGATAGATCCTTGAGTGTCTACCACAGTTGGGAATTTTAATAAAGAGACACTTATTAAGACACTTATTAAGCATTCTCTATTTGTTCTATGCTGGGATTAACATAGTGTTGTTGTGGTGGGTACTTTTACAGGACCTTCTTCAGAAAAACTGCTCAGCTCAGATCACTAGGAAGGACACAAGGCTACAACAGCACTAGACTCTGTAGAAAGACTTAAATCTAAGGCAATTCTGTCACAAGGTCTGGCATTATGTTACAGAGAATGAAGTGCTCTATAGGAGCAGAGGAAAGCAATCACATGACTTTAACAGAGTGGATTTTCAAAGGACTTGTAGAAGTGGGTTTCATTTAAATTGCAACAGTGTAAGAACACATACCAAAGGTGTGTGGAGCCTGGGTGAGGGGCTGCACACTACATATGTGTTCCCACCACTCAGGGAGTTGTGATGGGTGGACTGCAATTCTATGTGCAGCCTAGGCAGTTCAGAAACTTGGTAAGAACCTATCTCCAAATAAAAATTAAGTAAGAGTTGGGAATATAACTTATTGCAAAGGCTCTGGATTTAATTTCAAGTAAGTGACATAGAAAATGAGAGGGGACTGGAGAGGGAGGTAGGGAAGGAGGGAGACAAAGGGAGAGAGAGGGAGAAGGAGACAAAGACAGAGACAGAGGAGAGAGAGAGACAGACAGACAGACAGAAAGACAGGGACAGAGACAGGGACAGGGACAGAGAGAAAGAGAGACAGAGAAGATATGAGAGAATCTAGGCTGTGAATACTGAAAGGGCAGCTTCCTTTCCCTGTGATGATATGTGGCAAGCAGTCACAGGGTCCTCCTAAGAAATGACAGGGAAGTAGAAGCAGATCGTTCAATAAAGTACAGTGCTATACTCAGGAGGCGAGCACATTTGAATTTAAGGCTTGAGATTGTTCATTTCACATCACTGGCTCTTTGTGTTTCCCCTTCATAAAATGAGAGGGTTGTGCTAAACCATTGGTTTTCAGACTTCTGCATTTCATGGACTAGTGACACTGAAGAAAATCAAGAATTAGAGTACAATATATTTCTTACTTTCTAAGTCAGCACATCAAGATATCCACTATATTGTACTTTACTTCTCAGTAGCTTACATGGTCCAGTAGGGGTGCCGTGCCTGACTTTGAGATTCTACCCTCTGGGAAGGGCAATACAAAATGTTTCTGAAAATTCTAAAATTTAAACCATAGCTTATAAATTGGTGATCCATGGGCTGAATTTGACCCGTGGCTATGTTTTGTTTGGACCAAAAGATCCTTTAAAAGAATTTCATTCAGATGCCAACATTGGGAAGTGGTGACATTCATACAAAAATCCAGATTTCTCATTGTTTTCTTTTAAAAAATTGAATATCTGGCAACATTGTTTGCCAGCAATTGATGGGAACCACTCGTTTATGAATGTGAGTGGTCCAGTCTCCCTGAGGAACAGTGAAGCTCCAATCTTGTTCCTCAGGGGCATTTAGGATTGGGACCCCCAGGTTAAATAGCTTGTAGTGAGACATGGAGTGGCTATTCCATTGTCACTATGGCCCTCAGTTCCTTTATCAACAAATCAGGGTGTTCCTAGGTTGTACAAGAATCCTCAAGTGCACAGGTGTAGTGGCGGATAGCTGACAATGAGCAAGCATGACTCAGGCTCCCTCTCACTGTTTACTGAGCAGGTACTTAGCATATTTGAATGAACAGGATAGTTTCTTCCTTAAAGGAACTTGGGATCTACTAAGAATGGAGTGAAGGTAAATAGTGACAAGAGATGGGAGAACACAGTAAAAAGTTCAGGAAGTATTTGGTGACTAAAGTGAAGAGTTGGAAAATTCAAGAGGAAAGAGAGCTATCATAGGTAATTTGAAAACTGGTTAATCTTTATTATCATAAGGAAATGTCATTATGCAAAATTATTCCAGACTACCGACATTAAACACTGTGGGGGGAGGGGAGCACCATTTAATAAAATCTTCCTTTGCTCTACCAGGCATGAATTTAGGCATTTTACTAAGTGTTTTTCTCCAAATTTACTGATGATCTGTGCATGAAACCGAAGATATAAAGATAAATTCTATTTATTTATTTATTTGGCACAGGGTCTCACAATGCAGCTGAAACTAGTAGTGATCCTCCTGTCTGAGCCTCCCCAGTGCTGGGATTACAGGCATGCATCAACATACCTGGTCACCATGGCCAGTATACATCCCATGGGGGTGGGACCATTGAGATCTGTGGTACAGGGGATCAAACTAGAGTCCCTGAGCTTTCCAGGAAGACACTTAGACCACTGATCTATCTTCCGAGGTGCAAAGGTTTAAAGATAAATAAAAAAGTTTCTGTTCTTCTTGGATGAGGAAGATAAAGACATTAAATATATAAACAATGCTTTGTAAATGAAGAAGAAAATAATGCATTATAAAAGAAGAAAGGGCAGCTTCAGGGTACTACCAGGATGTAACAGAGGGGGATCTAGCGTAGATTAGAAAGCTTAAAAAAATTCCCCAGAAAGAAGCATTTCTGAATTCAATTATGGGTACATAGGTGTTAATAAGGCAGAAGAAATGTGGAAAATTTTGTAGAAAGAAAGTAGATTCACACATGGGATTACATTGGGCCTTCAGAAGGCTAAGCCTGTTGAAGACATCAGAAAGACTGGATTAAACCATAAGCAGCAACATTAGGTCTGGACTCTAGGTTAGATGCTCAAGTCTCATGCCCTTTCTAATTCCAATGACTACTTGGCTTGACCCATCTTGTATTATCTAGGATAGCAGTCCCCAATCTTGGGCACCAGGGACGTCACAGAATACAAATGTTTCATGAATGGGAGTGCAGAGGGTAGGGATGCTAGCAAATCAGGGTGGGGAGCATGAGGGGGATGGTTTCAAAGAAGGGAGCAGCCTACATACTTGGCAGGGGCAGTTCACAGTAGGGTTTGCTCTTCTGTGGGGATCCAATGCCCCAGATAATGTGACAGGAGATGGAGCACAGGAAGCATGAGGACACCGAGGAAGTTTCCCTTCCTGACCTTGTCTACATTCTTCTGTGTTCAGTCCTAAACTACCACTGATAGGAACTAAGAAACCTTAATGACAATCATTTCTTAGTAGAACACACATTAGATGATTTTCCTGGAACCAAGACATGGTCTCTTTTATCCCACTTCTCTAAATCTTACTTTCCTTGTCATCTCAGCTGTAGTCTCATTTGTATTTGATTCTTATACATCTCTTCTTCCTCCACTCTAGACAGTAAGCTTCACAGGGACAAAGGTCAGGCATGACTCTAATCAATGTGACATTCCTCGTGACTAGACCCAGGCCTGGCCCATCCAAGGTGTTCAATAAATATCTGTGTGGAGAGAAGTTGACCGATGTAAAGTGGGAAGCATTTGCTAGGATTTTTAAGCAAGGATTTGGAATATCCCACAGCACAGACAAGAGTGAACTATGTATAATTTCCCACAAACAGAAGATCAATTTTTGCTGTGACAGCACAAGTCCGTCTTGGTGGGGGAAAATACAGTCACATGTTTGCCCCTGGTGTAAGGCTGTAAGTTTTTGGCAGATGTAATTCACCATTTTGGCTGTCAAGCATTTGTGTGTGTGTACATGTGTGTGTTTGTGTGTGTGAATGTGTGTGTATGATTTCTCCTCTGACAGTCTCCTTCTGTTTCTGTGGAAAATTGCCAAAGGGATGTGGGAGAGAGAAGAAAATCAAAGAGTTAGACATTCAATTTTTATTAGAAGCAATCAACAGAATTTCTTTTGCAGAGGCAAAAGACTTTAGAGGCAGTAATAATAATAGCACCACTGGAAATAGTGATAATGATAATCAAAATGATATAATCACCATTTCTTCTTGTCAACAACGATTAAATTCACTAGTGATTTATTGAACGCATCCTGTATGTGAGGCCCAGCCCTAGACATTTCTTTCTAACTTTTTAAAAATTCTGCCACTGAATTTTAATGACTAATTTGTGATGCAAGAAGTATTATCTCCATTTTATGGATGGAATAATTGAGTTGAGAGAAAACAAAACCTAATCAAGAATAACTTACTCAAAAATGGAAGTGGTTCAATTTAAACTCAAGACAATATGGCATTTTCTCTGTGTCATATTTTCTCTTTCAAAATATGAGGCTGGATTGCTTTTCATTGTCTTAGTGTGAAGAGCTTCTGGAAAGGATGATTTGATTTCCCTGTTTACTTCATTTCCCAACATTGCTTCTATTTTATTTGGTTGAGCTGCAAGGCAAGGACTAAAGTCCTAGTTCCACAATGAGAATGCTGTTAAGACATTCAATCAGATTTATTGAATTATAGGACTTACGTCTGATTAAGCAAATACAAAAGTACAGCTCATCTGCCTATGTGGTAAGCACATAAAAGTTAAGGTCTCCAACCATCCTGAATTCAAAACTCTTCTGTACCAATTAATAGTTATAGTTTTTGGAGTTTAACCCTTCAGAGTACCTGTTTCTTCCACATAAAGTAGTTAATAATAAGTACCTCATAATATCCTTGAAGGAACTAAAAACCAAATGTATGTAGAATCCTTCATCTGCACCCAGGTAAATCCTGATAGTTTCTCCCCTTTTCCTTTGAAGTCTGTCTCCAAGCTTCCCTAAGATTTCCCAAGGCTATTCTTAAAATCTACGAACTTTCCTGTTCCCTAAAGTTTCTGTCCAGCTATGCACCTTTTACCTTTCTTCCTGTACATCAATCATGCCAACCACTTTTCCTACACGGAGTGATTTCATGTATTACTTCTCCTATTGGAGGCAAACCAAGACATCCAACATTGACCCATTTAAAGAAATTGTGGGTGAAGAAAGACACAGGGTGCCAGGAAGAAGCAAGGAGGTGAGCTGCTCCTTGAAGTGGGAAGGGAGTCAGTGAGGGGTTTCCCATGATTTGAGGTAATCATGCCTTGTACTTCCAGTACCAGGAAACATTCCAGCAGGCAGTTTCTGGATCAGCACTGTATACATAATGCAGAGGAAGACACCTCATTGTTCACATCTTTCCTGACACACAGCCTTCAAGTCCTGGAGTGTTTTCCTCCTTACACTTTGTCAAATGTGGTTTTAATTAGTTGTGATCACAGAAAACTCCATAGTTTTAAGATATTTTTTTTTCTGGTTTCCATTTCTGAATAACTCTGCAACAAACTACTAAAGACTTGTTTGCAGCTCCAACGTGCACAACAACAAATGGAAAATACTAAGTAGACTATGAGCTGACCGGGTATCATCACTACCCAACAGTTGATGCACCTGCTGAGGCCAAATGAGATGGATTTCCCCTGCCTGACCACCTCACCAAAGCACCAGCCTATACCCCAAGGAGGTGCTTGAGTGAGAATCTGAATGTACAGTGTCTGCTATCCCTAAATCAACTACGTTGAGCTCTTTTTCTATTTCTTTGTATAATTTCAAGATTTCTTCACTATTCGGAAGTCTCCAGATGATTCTAAGTTCTTAATTCTTTATGCCAGGGTCATACCTTTCTTTTTTGGTCCAAACAGTGAAGGGCTACTCATGTTTTAGCATGCTACTCAGAATTATCCATGGCTGGAATCATTTTTGGGTCTCCACGATTGGATTAGTTGTTTTTTCTTAGGATATTAACAGCTTCTCAAATTTCTTTGTGACACAATTTATAGACCATTGCTTTGCAGTCATTTATGCATTTGTCTATTCTAGTAGAATGTGAAAACTTTGCAAAATAAAATAGGACTTTATTTTATTTTGTCCTCATAAAAAGAAGCTTGACTTGTGTGTATGAACTCCACATTGCACTGTAACAGAAGCAGCTGCACAGAGTGAACTGAATCCATTGACTACCCTTTACTATCCAGGTGATGAATATTTTTTTCTTTTTCTTTTCTTTCATTTTTCTTTCTTTTTTCTTTTTTGGATACTGTGGTCTTCCTTAAAAGCAGCTCTGGTACAGCCCCTGGAGCTGAGAATCGAACTGTGGTCCTACGCATCTGCCTGCATTTACTCAAGTGGCTCTTTAAACAACTGAGCTATCCAGCAAAGCCCCCATTGTCCCAGTGGGAAATCTACTTAGCATACTAAGGCTCAGTTTGCTCATCTGTAAAATAGAAATCACAGGAAGAACTACCATGAGACAATGTCAGCAGACTATTTGGCAAAGTCCTTGGAACACGATTAGCTCTAGTATGCTTACTATAGGTATTCATGCTGGCATTCTGAAAGTTTCATGAAGGTTGGTTGGCATGAACCTTGGTGGCAAAAGGTTCTAACACAATGAAGAATGCCAGAATCTTGCCTGAAATATCACTGACCCAGGAATAACTCTGAGGCTTTGAGTTGTTCATTAAGACTTTATTTAAATTATTTTAACCTTTGGTGGTTGCCAGAGCCAGACATGCTGGGTACCTGAGGTTTTCCACGATGAGCTATGTCTTCCCATGCAACCCCACCTCTGGCAGAGCTGTGGAGGGGTCTGGGCTGGTGGCCAAGGGAACATACTCCTCACTCAGATGTGTGCACTGATGTGTCTTTTGGAAACTGGAAGAAAGCCTCGGCTGTTTGGGTCTTCTGATGACACAGTCTCACAGCTTAAAAATATCTTCACACACCAACCTGACACCAAAAATCTGGGCTGAACTTAAGGAGGGGCCAGCCTGACCTGGTGTTGCCCTACAGGGAGGATGTCTCTGGCATTTATTTTTTTCTCATATATGCAGAGATGTCTCCACAGATCCTATACTCCAATAGAAGAACTTCTCCCAGTGATGTTTCTTAAATAAAGAACTCATGTATGCTCTGTCCTGCACAGAGAGTAGGTCTTTCCTGGACCCACAATGATGTCTTCCCTTTACTTTAAGGGTACAAAGCTGTGCACTAAGGGGATCAAATGATGTTCTTTATTATAGATTCCTGTTCTTGCTTAGTGTCCATGCCTACCTTGGAGCATTGTCTTTTCTGCTTCCCCACCCACAGTCCTTGTTCTTCAGTTGTCACTCACTGTGGGCCACAAAGTCAGATACCCATACCCATGAGGATGACATTTCATTAAGTCTCTGGACTCTCAGAAATAGAGACCCTAAGCATTAAAATATGCATGGGCTTCTGATGTTCACTTTGTATATGCCAAAGGCTTTTCCACCCCAAATTTCCAGATCAGTACCTGTGCTTGGAACTAATCTCCAAGAGAACATTCATGACTACGTTCACACTTCACTTGGTGTGGTGACACAAATTCCATTATAAGATCTATGATCACTGTGGAATAGAAAAAGGCAATGTGGTGACACAAAATAGCATGAACTCCTAGCCCATGACAGTTGTGCCTGTATCTACATCTGTGTTCTTCTCTATGTTCAAGCAGCCTTTCAACCATTTCTCCCTGTTCCAGATTTCATTTCCCTCCCCTCATAGTAGCTACTCCAGAGAAAATGCCACTGGTCACAGTGACTCTTCCAAAGCTAGGTACTGTCAACAAACTAGATCAACAGAAGAATCTCCCACAGCATCCAGGGACTGGTGTAGAAAATGAAGGTTGGCAGATGCTAGAAGTTGTTAGTGGATTCATAGAGAAACCACTTGTTCAGTTTTCCTAGTTTATCTTCTATCCTTTGTTACATTGGGTGAAAGTAATTCAACTTTTCTGTCCCTGGCAAAAGAGTGTCCTCATTACTCCTGGAAGGGGACAGGAGCAGCATTGAGTTATGAAAGTCTGTGGTGATGCAGGGAGTTTTACAGGTGCAAAGATAAGATGAATGGAGCTAACAAGGGCAACACTTTTAGAAGTAGTTGTGGTCTGTGCATAGTAGTCCCCCTGAAAGCTTCCTGCAGTCGTGGTGATATCTGGAGCTCTTAATTAATTCTTGAGCCAATACTGAGACTGTGGGTGCGAGTGCTACACCCTGGCCCTGGGTGGGTAATCTGCATCACAATGTAAGAAGGGGAGAGAGGCTAGCTAGCAGCCCCAGCCACTAACCCTCCCTTTGCTCTTTGCTGCTGCCACCATGGATCGTTGCTTATGCCATGTACCTTGGGGCGAGCCAGCTGAATATGGATTCAACTCTTCCCTGCCAACTAAGTCAATATTTCCTTTCTTAATCCTGGGTGTTGGTGATTTTGTCCCAGAAAAGAGACAAAAGTAACCAAGACAAAATTCTTGCAAAAATCTAAGAACTAGATTAGACAGTGGAAGATGTCAAATGTCTCAAATAAACAGTTAGGCAGGTGAAAACCACCCCTCTCTCTGTTTAACCACTGCTCAACACTGACAGTATGCTCTCACCCTCAGTAACTGAACGCTGCTGGAGCTCCCCGTGCTGCTCCATGCTGCTGTCTGTCTGCGTGATCGCAATCCTTGGAGTCATCTCTATCAGGAAGCTTTATTGGATTATACCTTTTTTTTTTTTTTTTTTTTTTTCCCTGTTCCTGAACAGGTCCATGTTTTATTCTATTGCTATTTGTATCTCTTCCTTGCTTGTCTTCGCCTAGATTCCAAGCTCCTTTTAGTCAGAAATAGAAACTTATTTGTACTGAAAATCTAGCAGAGGATTATTGTCTCAATTACTTTTCTCTTATTGCTGGAACAAATATCCAATACTCAAAATGAAGAAAAGAGCGGTTTATTTACCTCACAGTGGCTGGAGGTTTCAGTCAAGACTCAGCCTTCTCCAAGGAAAAGTGGCATCTGGCAGACAGCAAACTTGCATGGAGGCAGCAAAGAGCAGAAAACAAAAAGAATGGCAGCAGCTAAGGTAGCTAGCTAGCCTCTCTCCCCTCTTTACATTGCAATGAAAATTATCTACCCCAGGGCAAGTGCAGCATCCACTCCCACAATGATCAATCATAAACTCCAGAAGCTGCCCCAGGACTGCATAAGGCTTTGGATGATACCATTCACAAACCACAACAACTATGAATGGCAGTGGAACTTAACAGGCTCTCAAGATCCTCTGTGAAACTAAATCTGATCACGGG
>PVKA01011951.1:0-59271 GCA_004027165.1 Ctenomys sociabilis
ACAAGTAAAATCAATTGAGTCAGATAAAGCAAAGTGAATGGCATATGCTGCAGGATACTAATCAGCTTTTCTTCTGGATGGTTAACAACCTAAGATCACAAGTCAGAGTTGGAGAAATAGAAGAGCCACAAGGCCAGCCAACATTTTGGCCCTAGCCTTTCAAGGTCAGCGAAGACTCAGGACATAGGAGAACCTGTACTGTAACATCATGAAATTCAGGTGAGCTCCAAATTTTCTGAACAAGGAGATTATGGAGCCACAGAGGAAAGAGATTGAAGTTCTAAAGTGTGCCTGGGGAGAGTCACATGAAGAGAAAACTTTCTCTCAAGCTCTCAAAGAGAGCAAATTGGTCAAGCATTGGCCGTGACTCCTCCACATGGATGACACAGACAAAGGAACTACAGAATAATGTACAGGACTACAAGATAAACCCTCAGAGGACTTCACTGACCACATAGGAAATATAAAATTCATGTGTTGGTATATAAGTCTTGATCTACCTAGGTCTTAACCATCCAGCAGAAAAGTATAAAAATGAAGTATACATCGTGAGGCCATAATATTAAGCTGAGCTGTAAATGGCTATGGTCGACAATTTCTTTGAGTAACTCACTATGGTTGTAGAATGCTGGACGGTGTTGGATTGTGTTGTCAAGTTCAAGCACCTAAGTTAGTTGAATGTCAATGGAGTGCCCACCTTTGACAGGTGTAGACAAAGGAAGGGGTGTAGAAAGAAAAAATCATGATGTGTGTGTATAGACAGTACAGTTGGGATAACACTGTGCTTCTACATAATTCTATGAGAGGCAAGATCTGCACTAATGGTGGTTGGACAGGATATTATGTCGGCTTCTAGTACTACGGTCATCCATTAGGAAAATAATTATTGAATTTTTGATATAATTCAGGTATAAAAAATAAGTAAGCAGCTACACTCTTAATTCACTGATAAAGAGATATCTGCTAAAATAATATCTGTAAATATAATATCATGTATGCACCTTGTACAATACCAAAACGTCATGAAAACAGTTTGCAATGTATTAATTTATCGAATCTGTATTGTTAAGGTGTCTTGAAACTGTCTGAGTGACATTTGTACTTCAATAAAATGAAAGGGAAAAAAAATAAAATAAAAAAAAGAAAGACTAGAATCTATTCAATGAGCCAGAAGACATCTAACACTGATTTTTCAAGCCCGTATGTAATATGACCCACATCTCACTCAGACTTGTCAGAAGAGCTGAGTAGAATGAGGTAATTATAGGCAAGGGATTGAGAAGGTATTATAAATGCAGCCAAAAAGATTATGTGAATGTAGAGTTGTGCACAAATAGGGGTGACACACTGATAAGATTAAGTGATAAGTTAAATGAATGGAGTAAAAGGGAGGAAAGAACATCTTAATATATGTAGACCGGACAGCATGGCACATGGCCCAATAACAGAGAACTGGAAGGATGGCCCAATAACAGAGTAAATGGAAAGAATGATTTCTTTTGGGAGTGTATTGAGGTGGAGATTCCCACAGAGCACCCAGGTGAAAGTGTCAATTGGGCATTCAAGGACTACAGCAGTAGACTGGTACAACCATTGTGGAGATCAGTGTGGAGACTCCTCACAAAACTAAGACTGGAAATCCCATTCAAGCCAGCTATCCCCCTACTGGGAATTTTCCTGGGGGAGCTGAAAACATCATATCATAGGGATATATGTGTACCTATGTTTATAGCAGCACAACTTGTGACTGCCAAATCTTGGAAACAACCAAGATGCCAGTCACATGAGAAATGGTTGAAAAAGATGTGGTATTTCTATACAATGAAGCATTTATATTTAATGAACATATGTACATAAGTGAAATAAACCAGACACACATGTGCAAATATCGTATAGTCTCTCTAGTATAAGAAATCAAAAG
Source organism: Ctenomys sociabilis (assembly GCA_004027165.1). Lineage (NCBI taxonomy): Eukaryota > Metazoa > Chordata > Mammalia > Rodentia > Ctenomyidae > Ctenomys > Ctenomys sociabilis. Next base: position 1,922 of record PVKA01011951.1, read on the forward strand.
AAATACAGTTAGAAAGATATAACAACAACTAAAAGGAATTTAAAAGATAGGGTAAACTGAATTGCATATGTTGCAGGGTAATAATCAGCTTCTCTTCTGGATGGTTAACAACCTAAGTTTGCACATCAAAAATTGGAGAAATGGAAGAGCCGCAAGGTCAGCCAACATTTTGGCCCTAGCCTTTCAAGGTCAGTGAAGACTCAGGACATAGGAGAACCTGTACTGTAACATCATAGAACTCAGTTGTGCTCCAAATTTTCTGATCAAGGAGATTATGGAGCCACAGAGGAATATGATCAATGATCTATAGTGTGCCTAAGAAGAGTCACATGGAGAGAAAACTTTCTCTCAGGCTTTCACAGAGAGCAAACTGGTCCGGCAAAGGCTGTGACTCATCCACATGGCTGACACTGACAAAGGTTCTATAAAGTGAGGTACAGGGTTACAAGATAAACCCTGAGGGTACTTGACTGACCTTATCAGATACAAAAGTTACATTCCTTGTCTTGCTTTGTCTTGGTCTTAACCATCCAGCAGAAAAGTATAAAAATGAGGTATATAAAATAAAGCCATAATAATATGCTGAGCTGTAAATGGCTCTAGTAAACAACTTCTGTGGATAACCCACTACTATTGTGGACTGCTGGAGTGTATTGGAATGTTTTGCTGAATCCAAGCACTTATAATAATTGAATGCCAATAGAATATCCATCTCTGACAGGACTAAACAGAAAAAGGGGATACAAAGGAAGGACCATTCTGTATTTGTATATACAGATAGTTAGGATGAATATGCAGCTACTTTCACATAATTCTATGAGAAGAAAGATTTTCACTAATAGCGTTTGGACAGGATATCCTGTCTGCTTCTTGAACTATGGATAACCACTAGGAAAATAACGTAAAAAGTATTAATTATTGAAACTGTACTATAATTCAGCTTTTTAAAAAAAGGTATACAGCTACATTCTCCTAATTCAATGATTAGAGGCATCTGCTCTAACAGTATTTGTAAGTAGAACATCATGTATGCACCTTGTATAACAAAAAGACACTATGAAAACAATATGCATTGTAGGATGGGGTAATTATAGGCAAGGGATTGAGAAGGTACTATACATGCAGCCAAAAAGATTATGAATCTGTTCCGCTAATTTGATCTGAAATTGTTTCATTGCTATTTGTTCTTCAATAAAATTATGGAAAATAAAAAAGAACTACAGCACTGGAAGTGATCAGACCATGGTAGATAAGGTCATGCAAGGTAAAGGAACAGCCCTTGCACAGTGACAGCAAAGCTTTTAGAGACCAAGGGCCCAAGATGCACTGAACCCACTTACTTAACACAAAACACCAATGATAATTAAACCTGAATGCCCAGCCTCTGGGACAATGCTGGGGTGATTTGGTTCATGGGCTGAAAAAGAGGGCTCTGCATGCCCTCTGCAGCACACATGCTGTAGGTTCACCAGGACTGCCCTAGGGGAAAGGGAAGAGGGGAAAAACTGAAAAGATCCACATTGGAGAGGGGGAAGGGAAAGGGAAAGGAGGGGAATAAAGAGAATCAAGATATGTTAGATATATGTACTCCCTATAATTATGTACTGCAAACATGTACTAAGAAGGAAGGGAGGAAGGAAAGTAGGGAAGGAGGAAAGAAGGGAAGAAGGGAAGGAGGGAAGGGGGAGGAAAGAAGAAAAGTCAAATAAGTCTTAAGAACCAAGTAGAAAGAAAGATCTAAGAATGAAGGAGATGCTATAAAGATAAAATGTAAAAACATACATTGGTAGTCTCTTTAACTAATGGTGTTGGAAAAACTATTCACATACAACACCGGCACAGAGTCGCACTGACAGTTACAAACCTGCAGCTAATCATCAAGACAATAACAAAGACGAACGAAAAGAGACAGCAAGCTTGAGCGATGAACAGCATGTTTTGGCCATGCTGTTCCAGTCACTGAGAAACATCGGTATCACAAACTTGAAGACTTGGTAAGCATCACTAAACCATCTGTGGGATACCCGAAAGAAATCTATAGAGACACAGCTGTTCAGGTTGTAAAAGGATGCAAAAAAAAAACCAAGAATAAAACCATATAATTTTCAGGAGAATGGATAGATCTGGAGACTGTAACGTTAAGTAAAATAAGCTAGACACAAAATGTCAAGTATCACATGGATTCTCTTATCAAAGAAAACTAAGAAATAAATGTAAAATAAAGAAGAGACGGTAAGAAATTAAAGGCAGAGTTTTTGAAGATTGGAAGTAGGAGAGGAAAGGAAGGACAGGAGAAGGAAACAGACCATGGTCAAAATATGTACACACAGGCACCAATTTCCCAAAACAAATGCCACAATTGTTTTACAGACATATATTTAAAAGAGAGGAAAATAATATAAGCTAGAACTACAAAAATTCTGGATTTGGTAAATATGACACAATTACATAGCAACAAACTTCAATACAGTGTTAGAGCAAATGCAGGTGGCAGGAAACTGACCCAGGATGGAGGGGGAAGGGCAGAGATAGAACAAAGGAGCAGCTGCCAGAGCCCAGAGGGCGGGAGACATTGGAAGACTAGATGCTCCACTGGGTGTTGTTGTTTTTCTTTTAATAAAAAGAAAAATAAATAAATTTTTAAAATGGAATTTCAAACCAAGGTAATAAGAGAGTAACCATAATTAGAGTCTTAATACAAGTTTCTTAGGTATCTAGGGAAACATGACAGTGATGGGATGGACTCTAGTCACAGGGCACAACTGCAAAACCAGTTGCAGTACAGAGCTCTTCTAAGATCCCACAGTTCAAAGAAGTAACACAGGGGACAGCAAAAAGCAGGGAGGCCAGCTCCAAAGCTAGCTCTTACTTCAGTTAAAAAGAGTTGCTGGTGGGGCCAGTGAGACAGCTCAAGTGGACTAACACCTGGTTAGGTAAGAGCGGGGTGTCGGAGTTCCATCCCTGTGGCACCACAGGCCAGGCTGGCCACTGAGTCCTGGTGTGGTGGTGAATGCCTATAATCCCAGCACTGAGGAGGCTGAAAACAGAAGGATCACTACCAGTCCGAGTTCATAGAGAGACCCTGCACTAAATACATTTGTTAAAAAAGGAGTTACGGGTGATCACCAGCTAGGTGCTGTGCGACACCTGAATAAGAAAAGATTACAGTGACAGCAGAGGATGGGAAGGCTTCAGAACACTCTTCTGGATTCTGATGGCCGTAAACTAGTGACAATTACTAGTGCACAGGTCCTAACTGGAACAGAACAGGACAAAACTGGCTTAAGCAATGAGGGCATCTATGAGCACAACAGGGAAGTGCAGGGTAGTTCTGGCTTTGGTCTGATTCAGGAATCAGTGTTCCTGTCAGGGGCATGTCTCTGCCTGTCACTTTGCTGTCTTCCTTGGCATTGGTTCCACATGAAACTAGTTTTTTGTATAAACAGTCAGTTATGTCACACACCACATCATTTAGAAAGAAAGAAATAACATTTTTCTTGGATCCAGGAGAAAAAAAAACTCCTCTCTAATCCCACTATCCTAGAATGAATCACACACCAGGCTATGAACCAGGATAAGAGGATTCAATTATCTTGATTAGTTGTAACTAGAAATAGCCTGGCAAGGTGGCACATGTCTATAATCCCAACACTCTGGTAGGCTGAGGCAGGAGGATCACAAATTCAAATCCAGTCTGAGCAATTTAGCAACTTAATGAGACTGTCTCAAAATATCAAAATAAAATGGCCCGAGCAACTACTTTGATAACAATGATATGCAATATAATAGCCACTGTCAATTTCCTATCATCTTGTTTTTAAATTCTGTACCATTTTTAATGTTTCTTACTTTTTATTCTCTTTAAAATAAAAAAGAATAAAATAAAATGGTCGGGGATATAGCTCGATGCAAAAGTGCTGGGTCCAAACCTAAGTTAAAATAAAAAAAAGAATCCTCTGCAAAATCCACACACTGCAAGAGGAAGGCGTAATTAAGTAAAAATCATAGCAATTAAGAGAAAGAGAAATGTCTACAAATGCACGTAAATCATTTAGAGATTTATAGGGAACAGTCCTCCTTGAGTAGGTGCTCTGTAATGCACAGCAAAAGCACAGCTGAAGAAGAAAACTAACTGAACCAAATGACCCTACCAACTGTGGCCTGGGGTTGTTCTAGGAAGTATTGCTCCACTGTGTCTTTTTCTTGCCTACAAACCCATTTTTCAAACTACATTTCAGCTGATGGGAGAAGTTTCTTCAGCAGCTGTAGCTAAGAGCTCTGTTAATTATCACTTTGAGGTCAGCGCAGTCCCAGGCTGTGTCTCACCGTGTCCCTTTTCCTTTATTCTTGGAAATGTATTACTGTCTTGAGGCACACAGTGAGTTCTGTTTAGTTTGAAAATACAATCCTTCTTCTCTTTAACAGGATGAAAAACTAAAGGCCTGTGTGACAAGAGCCTGTCACACCTTTTGCCCGCACATGCATTTCAGGTCTGCCACACCCTATGGCAGAAACACACCTAATTAATTTGCTTTTCTTTTCTACATGGCAGCTTTTTCTAAAGGGAGATGGAGTTACATCCTTGATGAACATCTAATAACAAGGCAATTTCACTTCCTGGATGTGTTTTGCAGTTATCCTACTAGAATATGGAGGAAATGTCATGGTGAACTTCACAAGGCTTCTGGGTAACTTATTTAGTCAGGAAGGGTATACTGCCAGCCGAGGTGGCTCAATCCAGCACTCCAGGGAGGTTGAGGCAGAAACACCACAAACTTAAGCACAGCCTTGGCAAGTTGCTGAATTGGGGAGATTCTGCCTCAAAAACAAGAATAAAAAGGGCTGGGGGTGTGGCTCAGGGCCAAAGCCCAGAGTTCCTACTCTCATATCACACACACACACACACACACACACACACACACACACACACACACACACACACACATAGAGGCAGAGATTTCTTATGCTTCCAGAAGTGAAATGGGCATTGAAGTGCAATATACCATCCATGCCCTCCAAGTGGTCATCTCAATAGGGACAGGCCATGCACTTATAAAACTGCTGAGGCACAGGGCAAAATAGCGTAGCATCAAAGATGAAAAGTGACAGTGCATAAAGTGAGGGTCCCAGGGAAACAGTGCAGGGTAGATGGGAGGGAAGGGAAGACAGCAGTGACTCTGAGAGCTTGAGGGAGATTCCTGGAACAAAGGTGCTCCAGATCTGACAGGATATTGATACTGATAGGCACAGAAGATATTCCAGGCCTGAGGACAGTGGGGATTAATGGACATTTAAAAATTTGCATACCAAGGCCTGGTAAGAACCGTACTTCTGAGGAGCGAGGGTCTTACAGGGCAACAGAGAAGACTGACAACTCAGAATGCCAAGACCTGTGGCAATAGGACTATTCTGGAACTCTCACCAGAGAGACAGGAAACTAAGGAGAAGATAAAATCACAGGGTTAAAGAGAATGATGAGGCCTAGGATGACCAACTCCAACCCAACCTTGAGGCCAAGGGCAGCCACAGGGGAGCAAGCATCTCCTTTCTTTAAAAGAGCAAGAAAAGAGAAGCAGACCAACCTGGCTTTGGTTTCTAATCTTGTACTGATGTGAACAGCAAGACAGAGCTTGAGGCCATGGGAATGTTCAAGTGAAATCGCCTGATGAACAAACACTTTGAGTTTGGGGAACACCTTTTAAAACCAGATTGAGATATGATGCAATCGGAAGCTGATTTCGGACCCACGGACTTAATGTCAGCTAGCTGCTCTGGTTCTATCAGAGCACTGATTTCTTGGTCATGTGACTGAAATTTTTGCACTCAGAAGATCACACTCCTCTCAGAAGTAACCAGAATGTACAAGCAAAATAATACTAATCATAACCTTAGTGACTTTTAAAAGAAAAATACCATGATTTTCCAAGAGCCTAATGTCTGTTTGGGGAGAATCTGGCTTATTGGTGTATTTATTACTGTGTGCAAAGAATACAACCACTTGTTGTTTGATATGAAAAAAATATCCAGCCCCATGTACATATGTATTTCCAAATTCTAATTCCAAGTGGTCTCGATCTCTAGTACACATTGATGGAGGGCTTTTATGAAAATGTAGATCTGTGGTTCTGATGGAGTCTACAACCTGCATCATTAACAAGTTCCTCCAGAAATGCACTAGCTGGAAAAGTATACTACCTTCACTCCAAGGATTCACAGAGCTCTTTCAACCCACATGCCTGACTCATTTCAAGGGATTGATAAATATGTATGTGTATCGGATCAGTGTCTTCCCAGCCCTCATATCAGTAAAGCACACATTCCCTACTATACGAAGTCTTCCTATGAAAAGCCATGATTTGTGTTATCCTAATAAGAAAATATAGCAAGTTGATTGTATATATATATATATATATATATATATATATATGTATATGAACCTCACCTGATGTCAGCCAACTCTGAGGCTTATCTTTATTTCTTGACAAGTACCAGTCTTCAACTAAACAAATTCATTCTTCATTTTTCTATTTACTACATTAGGACTCCACTGGTGACAGATTAAAAATGAAAAACAACTTCAATAAAACCCCGTGCATGAGGCTGGCAAGACTCATACAGCAGACTAAACGCCTGCTTAGGCAAGCACAGAGACCAAGGTTCAATCCCCAGCACCACATGCCATGCTGGCCCTGCCCCAGGAGCACTGAGCTGGCCACCAAGACCAGGCCTGGTGATGGACACCTGTAATCCCAGCTCTGGGGAGGCTGAAAACAGGAGGACCACTAGAGTCCAAGCGGTATAGTGAGAACCTGTACCAAATACATTTTTTCAAAAAACAGTGTATGCATGAACTATATTATATTCAATTTTTAACTTCAAAGAGATTTCTAGGGTGAGGGAGATAGCTCAGTAGAATAAGCGCATTCCTGGCAAGCGCAGAGTACTGAGTTCAATCCCTAGTATCTCAAAAAACAAAACAAAAAGAGATTTCTAGATTGGAGGCTCCTCACTGTATTCTGTGCTTCACACACTGAACTAAATTCTGAAAACACCTTTTGAGTCTTTGCTGACCCTTTAGTACTGTTGTCACAATACATTCATTTTTTAGAATGAAAACTGGCACTTTAAATTTAATGGTAGAAGGCTGGGGAGATAGCTCAGTGGAATAAGTGCTTGCCTGACAAGCACAGGTCCTGAGTTTGGCCTCTGGTACCAAATAAATAAATAAATCTAATGGTAAGTGATTTTCAAAACATTTTTTTAACCCAGGGATAGACAGTCAATGGCTCCAAAAATACTCTACTGGGAGATCGCTGGGAATTTTATATGAAGATTTTGCTTTAAAGCTTTGTTAATATGAACTATTAAAACATAATATGCACATGATTTTTCATATTTTGCCCTCAGAATCAAATTACATATTCTTTTAATGTATCTAGATAAGTCAGTGTCGCTCTTGCTCCTTCTATCCAAAACATTTTAGTCAGAGATACCTTTACATATCTCTAAACACATTTAAAGGCTCCAAAATGGATTGTTCAAATCATTTCAAACAAAATTTTACCAAGACCCATTTAATATACAGTTACCTATACAAGAACAATGTTAGATAGCTATTTTAGAAGCATAATTAATTCTCCAATATAGTCTGTCACCACTGCCTAATAACTTTCTGCATGCTGAGCAGCATACACACACACACACACACACACACACACACACACACTGAGGTGGAAAGTAATCTAAATAGCGTGTCTTATAAATGTTCTGACATCCGTGCCTACTTACAAGCTTTACACTTGTTAGGCCTCTCCACATGAGTAGCTACTTAAAAATTTTAATTGAATCCAGTAACCCATCAAGCAGTTATTAGAGCACAGCTTATGAAAATGTATGGATGCTTAGATATGTATTTCAGACATGAAAGATCTTAGGATTGCTAAAGAAATATAATACTTTCAGATTTTAAAGTAGTTACTTTCTGGATATTTTTTCTCGAAACATTAGACCAAGGTGCATTGTTTACAAAAATTTATTCATACAAATTTTACACACTTTATATAACAGTTATCAAAGTCCTAGTTATAGATATCATGTGTGTGATAATACTTGGTTAAGATGTTCTTATAATCAGTTGCACACAAAATAAGAGCTTCAAGACTAACATCTACCTAAATTATCACTATAGCGTAACTTTGCTCCGATTTAGTAAGGCTCTTGGCATTTCTAAAAAGTATACAAAAGATTAAACTGGGTGATCACTGTAGAATGCTTGCAACTAGCCACGGGAACCCTAAATGAGACTTCATAAATAAAAGGTTAACTAGAGCCCTATTTCACCACTAACAGCTGACACAAACACAGAAAACTCTGCCCATTATCCAAGAGACAAATAAGTAAGACTAAAATGCAAGCCGATGGGTTGCAGCATTGTAGGGCCGCTAAATGCCATCTGTGATTCGTGGCGATTTAAAAGGCGAAGAAAGGCACTAAAGCTGCAAACTGCATCCCGTGTCACATTGCCTGAGGATACTGCAGAACTCAAGAAAGATTGATCCTGCTCACAGGACTCAGGCTGAGAGCCAATGCCTCTTTATTCCACCATTTGCAATGTGGTCTCTGGCAGCATCCATCCCGCCTGGGAATGCAAACACAATTCTGTTTTCTTTCATGGGAGACTTCGTACTGATCAAATCCATACAGAAAAAAGGAAAGGTCCTTTTACACATCAGATGCTTAATTTTTTTTCTTGTTTTTTTTTTTTTTCTGCAAAAATTTGTGTTCTGAGATTTGGGGAATTGGCTGGGTTTGTCTGCTGCTGCTTGATCTGGTTGCTGGGTGAAAGTTCTTTGTCTATAGAGATTATTCTATATGTTCAAGAAATCGACAGGAAACAGACATGCTTTCTTTAGCCAAGATACAAGGGTGGGGTTGAGAGCTTGCTTACCTTGCTCTTGATCACAGATATAAGATAGTACTCATAAATATGAAGATGAGGTTTAAGTGATTTATCAGTAAAACTGAGCAACATGTGAACACTACACATTCTATTATGACAAAGATTGGTTTTATGAAATAAATTTTACTAAGCAATAAGCCAGAATGTAGAAAAATACATTTTACCTACAAACTCAATAAACAAGAAACAAAAGGCTCATATTTAGTGCATAATTACTTTTAGCAATAGCTACACAGGAGTTCCTAAACTTTACAGTAACTGCTTGCATCAAACAACCAAAAGTAAGAAACATTCACAAGTTTAAGAGAAGCAAATGAAAAAGAAATGGTAAACAGTGCTTAAACAGCGCAGGAGCAGAAGGAGGGGTCTCCAGAAGAACCACAAAGGAAAACGGTGGCTTTTTACAAAGCAGGGCTCAAAGGGGGGATCCTGGCCACTTCACACGATGAGAAGCGTGGACAGCACTGAGAAAAACACATTGTACTTTGCATCCACTTCCAATAACCAGCGCCCCAAATCAGATAAGCAGAGGACCTTCCCTGGCTCAGACTCCAGGGCTGTGGGGAGGGGATGCTCAAATAGTCCCTCTCCGGAGTCCTCTCCTCTGCCTCTGCTCTGCCTCTTCTCCTAAAACCCCACTTCCTTCATTTTGTGCCAATTGTCCTAACTTGGGATAATCCCTGGAGAATCAGAAGTACAGAAAAGAGAGCTTCCCGGGGCGAGGCTCCCTCCTCTGTAGTTTCTCAACTCCTCCCCTGGGGAGTGGCAAGAAATCTGGGGAGAAGCGCAATTTGAATCGAGCTGTTGTGTTATTAGAATTTCCTTCTGGGCTGAGAGTCTGAAGGGAGACAACTACACATAAAAAGTAGAATCAAAGAAAGCGAAAGTCTTGGAATTGCCACCCAGCCCATGGGTGGGCCCACTCAAGCGCGTTAGGCTGGACTGAAGCAGCCTGCCCGAGACTCGCTGGGAGAGAATGCCCCTCAGCGATTCCTCAAAGCACTACCTAGAATCTCCCCAGCGCAGGGCGTCATTGTTTATGTACAGTAGCAAATGGTCAGTATGAACATCTTCAGCCCTGTTGTGGATAAAAATACTATCCCTTTAATTCCAGTTTACAAAAATAGGACTAATATTCAAAACAATGATTGTCTATTTTTTCTATTTATTTTATATAAAAACATAAACAGCTCAGGCGAATTTTCGATCCTTGTGCACGCTTTGTATGAATTGCTCTCTATTATACTTATATATATATATTCTTAATATATGTTTATAAGATAATATCAATAATTGGTCCACAAAGTATATCTGTGCATTCTCTAGTGCTTTGTAAAAAGAAAAACAATATTATTATCAAAATATTCATTTAATGGCTTTACTTCATACATAAATACATGTTTGGATAGAACACACGAGCGATGACTGTTCAGTCAGTTTGGAAAACGACTTTTCATTGTGTCAGGGTTCTATACACGGGGTAGCTGGTAACTGGTCGCTACAAAAATGCTATTCGACGTCCTTTGTTTTTAACCCTTTGTTTATACCTTTTCCCCAGGACTGCCGCCAAGTATTTCTTGACAGCCATTTGTTTCCGGTAGCGGCTGTAGCTGTCCGTGAAGATTCCGTCCGAGTGGCGCTTGGAGAGCGGCTCCGAGTCGTCCTTCTCCGCGCCGCCGCCCAGGTCTCCGCTGCAAGGGAAGTTTGGGGGGAGAAAAGGAGACGAGCAGGTTGAGCCGGAGGGAGACCCCTGCGCTGTGTCCGGGCGCAGGCGCGCCCCACCCACCCCGCGCCGCCTCCCCGGGCCGGGCCGGGGTGAAAGCCCTCTGCGCTCTCCGCCGCCGGGATTTCCCGGCGCTACGGCCCCGGGCGAGAGCTGAGAAGCAGACGCGCGCCGTGAGCCTTTCTCCAAAGGCCGTTTTTAAGGTCTGACCCTCCGCGCCTTTGCAGTGAACGGCCCTCGCTGCTCCTCTCGCCCCGACCTACAAAGAGAACGACCCACGGGTCCTGGACCCGCCGCTGGCTGCGGCGGCGAAGGCGTTTATGTCGATCCCGCCGGTCCTGGCCCGGCACCAGCGCTCCCTCCACATGCTAAGTTGGAAAATGTAATAATATAAGTCGACAGGCTTTGGTAATATTTTCACCGCATGAATTATTCATTGCGAAATGTAATCTGTTTCCCCCGTGGGCTTTATTAAAACGCTGCCTTCTGCTGAGCCAGGTTTCACACAAGCACCGAACTCGGTGTTTGGCCTAGCGTGAGCAAAAAGACTGTTTCCTTAAGTGTCCAAACTGAGTGTTTTGTGTACATCGATTCAAATTTATAGTAAATGCAACTCCCATCCCCTCCCCAAAAACGCAGGCTGGGAGGAAAGGACAGCAAATCCTCCCACGAACCTTATAGGTTGTGAAGGGGGTATAGTCTTTTAATTGAAATAAGGTCAAAATCTCCGGCCTCCTCGACTCCTTCCCTCCCACCCGGCGTCACCTCTCCAGCCTTCCTAGCGGTTTAAAAGGCCTCCTCCAGCTGGGGCCTGCGGCCGCCGCCCCACCCCTGCCCGCGCGGCCACACCCTCGGCCACGTGCACGCAGGACGCAGAGCGCCCGCCCCGCGCGCCGTCACGTGCCGTCACGCCTCGCAAACTCTTACCCCACACCCTTGGCCACGAGGGACTGCAGGTACTTCCTGGCAGACAGCTGATCCAACACTCTGCGGTAGGCTTTGTGCAGGACCCCGTGGGCGACATCTCTAATGGGGAGGCAAAATGTGTGGCACCCAGGGTCATGGCCTCGACCCCGCCAGGCAGCAGCCCCAGGGCTCCGCTGGCCGCGCTCGCGGAGGGTAGGGGACCAGAGGTTCCTACAACAAGGCTGGATCCAGAGGCAGACGCTGGCCCCCCGCGCCCTAGGCCTGGCCAGCCGCTAGTTCACTGACCCTCCTTGGCCGCCGACCTTTCGTCCCCGCGCGGCCATCAGGTCCCCACTCATCCGCCCACCACTAATTTTCTGTCGCTTTCGGGATCGGGCCAAGAAAAAGAGAAGCTCCAGGACTTTCACGCAGATGGGCCGCCCTGCCCTCCCGCTCCGCAGCCCCACGGTCCCGGAATTGGTACCTGCGCTCCACCGGAAAGTAGAGGGCGTAGGCATCCTGCAGCGCAGAGGCGGGGCGCCCTGCGCCCGGCGGGGCCCAGTCGTACAAGTCCTGCAGCGGGTCTCCATCCTCGTCGTACGCCTCGTCCTCGGGCCTGCGGGGTAGCCAAAGGAGTGGTCACTCCAAGTCCCTCCCCACTTCTGTGACAACCCAAAGAAAGGGTCCCTCACAGATGCACTTTCTCCACGGAGGTCCCCCACGAAAAACACTTATGTTCCAGGTCAGGGTGGGGGCAGAGATCTCCACTCCTCAAGGCGGTTGCCCACCCCTCCAGGGGGTACAGGGATTGCCCTGCAGGATCGCGGCCTCCGCCAGTCGTGGGAAAACGAGTGATCCCTGCAGACCAAGCACACCTGGCCTGGAAAGGGAACCCCCCACGCCCACTTAGCGTGGGGTGCAAGCTTCCCCCAAGTGGCAGCGGGAGGGCCGGCATAAGAAAGATTCCAGGAGGAGAGACTCAGACCCGCGCCAAGAGCCAAAGGGGGAGTCCTGGCCCTGCATGGGGAGGATGGATGAGTGAGGGGTGTGGCGGCCACCTCGGCAACCACCGGCACCGGGCCTCGGAGCCCAGGGGAGCCCTTTCCCACAGATGTAGGTCACGGAGAACCTCCAGCTTCTATTTTGGGCGGGAAAGGATCTGGCAGGAACATGAATAATAGATGCTCCTAAACTTAGCCGGTTTGGCGGCGGCTCATTTCTGTGGTGTGTCCGCGCGCTCCAGTGCCTCTCGCCCGGGGAAAGTGCCAGGCACGCGGAACTCAGAACATTGAGGAAGAAATAGGAGGGCTTTTAAGTCCACTAAATAAATAGATGAAGCCAGTGTGTTAGTGATGGCGAGGTGGAAGGACCCCTCCTCAACCCCTATGCGCAAAATAGGTAAAGGGACTGAGAATGTCTGCCTGGAGCCCTCACAGTAGCCTGTGCCTACCCACATCCTAGTACAGGACAAAAAGAAGTGCGTCGGAGAGACTTAGAATGCGGCTAGGACAAACGGCGTGCTCTGTGCAGGCTGGGAGTTGTGCTGCGCACTCGGCTAGCCTTTCCTGCCTCCCTAGAGAGGCTAGAGCAAGGCCAGTGCAACCCTCCGCCCGCCTCACACTCAGCCCTTCCTCGACTGCGCGCCTCGGCCCCGGTCCCGTGCCCCAACCCAGATAGTCCCTGCAACTTTTTGTCCTACCCTGCGCCCAGATGCTGGAACCCTAACAGAAGCCAGACTCATTCGCGATGGTGCCCCAAAGCGATCGTTCCTGGGCGCGGCACGGAGGAGCTGGGTTCCTGGAGTAGCGTGCGCTCCAGTCTGCCCCCGAGCGCCTCCACTGTCCTGCACACGGGCGGGGGCTCTGGGACTGCAGCGGGAAACCCAGCCGCGCCGACCGCTTAGAAACCAGAGGCTAAAGAAGAGTCGGGTTTCCTCCATCCTGGGATGGGCCCAGCTGTCCTCTGGTCCCGCCGGGCCGCCTGCTTTCTCCCCTCCTCCCTTGCACCCGTCCCCCCACCTCCCTTGCGGTCCCATCCTCGTGCTTCCTTCTTAAGTCTCTTTCCCTTAACCGTAGCCGGCCTGCACTCCCCCTCCCCAAGACAGTCTGGGGCTCAGAAAAGCTTGAACAGAGCTCTTTTGAGGAAGGAATGCGAATGAGGTGAAGGGGAAGGGCGGAGAGAGAGACCCCGCCCCAATAGCCCAGAATAAGCTGTAACAAAGCAAAGTCCGCGGGAGCTACATGCTCAACCCCCAGCCTGTCTTCGGGAGCTGAAGTTCTCCGAACTCGTCCTAAGAATCCTTAAAAGCTGCCCGGCTGGGGGGCTCCGCCTGTCCCTGCTTGGGGCCGGCTGGGGGAGGGGAGGTACCGCTAGCAGGTGGAGACACGCTCTCTCCATCCGGTCCCGGCTGCTTGGAGCTCGGGGAGTGGCGCCTCTGACTTGGCGAGCCTGCTCTGCCCGGGCTTAGCCACCGGGGCCCGGGCCAGCCAAGACTGGAAGAGGCGCACAAGAGGCGTACTAGTATCCTGCACCCCAGGGACGGCCGGAGGGCGACGTGAGGAGGTATTCGGAGAAGGGAACCTGCAGCTCAGCCCAGGCGCCCGAACCTACCTGATCCCAGGGAACCGAAGTCCGGCGGCGGCAGGTGAGCAGTAGACGCTGCTGTGCATTATTATGCCATAGACTAGCAAGGCCAGTCTCGCTCCGCTACACATGGTCATTCTGCGTAGGACAGAAAAGGGGACACAAAGCCTTAAGAAAGCTCCTGGCCTTCCACCCTTCCACCCCAAGAAACTCCGAGTGCGGGAGGAGGAAGCAGAGCTGCGGTTGCCTGTGTGCAACACACTTGGCGGCGTCAGCCGGCGCGCGCCGGCCACTTCTTGCTGTAGTCAGAAAAGATAGGTATGCGTCCACCCAGCGCCCAGTAACTAGCCAGACACGGCCCGAGGGAAAGCCACCTGGAACCCGATGCCGAGGCCCGAGGGAGGAAGAAAGCAGCAGGCCAGGGGCTCCTTTGCCTTGGTGGGAATTTCTTCCCCTCGCATTCAACTCTTACCGCTGCTAGGCGAGGATCGGTTGCCAAGTAGGGCGGCGAGCAAGGCTCCTTCAAGTTTGTGCGCTGGAATCACAAGCTGAGAGGCATCACCGTCTGGCGTCCGCGTCTGTAAACGGAGTCACAAGGACGAGCAGGAGCAGCAGGCGGAGCCGGAGGACTTGTTTGCTTAGGCTTTAGTATTGTGTTCAAAAGTTTGTAGACGCACGGAACTAGAAGGAAGCGCGACGTGGAAAGAAGGAAGGGGGTGAGGAGCGACGGAGAAAGAAGAGGAGGCGACTAGCGAAAGGAGGGGGGGGGTAAAGTGGCCGTAAGTCCACTGGGAGAAAAAAGCGAGCGATTAAGGAGAAGATAAAAAGTCAGAGGAGAAGGGGAGGAAGGGTATGGAGGGGTCCAGCGAGTGCAGCCGGCCTCCGAGAAGCAGCCCGGCTGGTCTGTTCTGAGGTCTCTCTGACTGCGTCTAAAGATGCGGCTTCTTGGTGCTGCCGGTGCTTACGGAGGTGACCGGTCTTCTGCTTGTGTTTATATATGCAGTTAGCAAAAAATCTATCTGAACATGGTTTTAGGAGCGTCCTCTTCGTCAACATCTGCCTGCCTATTGCCTTTAAGTACAGAGTATTTTGTTGCACTGTTGCGCTCCGATTTTTATTCATGAAATGACTTCCTTTTTTTTCAGTCACGTAATGATCGGGTATCAGAAAAAAGACGTCAGCAGCCTAGTCCCTCAAGGAATGTATTAACTATTCTGTGCTGTCCTCTAGGATGATAAGATCCGGAGTCATCGACTTCTCATAAACACCTTTTTCACTCATGCAATCCAATTTTTAAGAAGTCTAATTATTTTGATGGTTTTCAATTTCACCCATTTCTCAAGGACAAGTAAAGACTTTGTAGAATTTTCCAGGATGGTACAAGTCATGTTTTTAACTCTACCCACACTGTTTCTCTTTATTTATTTATTTATTTATTTTTCCAGTCAAGCCCTACCAGTGAAAGCTCTGGTCTCTGGAATTAAGCATCATCAAGCTCTCCTATTAATAAATTTAATTTAGATCTCCTAATATCTTGTGTATGTTCTTTCAGATGGACAGTTAAATGTGGACGGCGTTTTGTTTTTAAAGGGAAGTCTTGGAAGGCTTTCAGGACATCTCTAATGAGTCTGTTGACGATCTGGCTACAAGTGGAGAGATTAGGGGAAGATTGCCAGGAGCCAGGCCCGGAGCTGTCCAGTCTCCGGGTGCTGAACTGCTTGGGCGGGCGCAGATGTTGCAAACCTTGAAAATTGTCACTGGTTTAATTTTCACACAGCCCCTAAATCTGAAGGCTTGGCAGTGGTGCTGCTAATGTGGCAATTCATAGTCTAAATCACCTTGCTGTTCAGGCTTCTCCCTCCCTCGTAGTATCTATGAGTGCCCCAGTGCTGAGAACAGGCTCATTACTTGCGTTAGACTCCACGAAGGAGTCTTGCATGTCTCTTGTTAGTGCTGCTGTCTAGCTCTCTGGGTTTCCCGTTTGTGCCCCTTCACACTTTCTGTACCTCTGGCTGATTTTAGAAGCTGAAACTGTGACTTCATGTTTTCCACAAACATTGAAATTTTAAGAACTTGGGAGTGAGACGTGCTTTTTACACTTTCTTTACAAATTTATTTCTATTTGGGGAAATGTAGGCAGACTGGAAATGCAGGATTCCCAGTACAAGTCCCTTTGCTGAGGGTTTCTAATAGGAACCCCTCCCTTGGGGATGGTTAAATTATTTTAACTGAAAATGACATGGGAAGGGAAAGGAAATGGGGAAGACCATATGCACCCTGAGCCTTACGAGTCCCCAAGTCATTCAAAAAGAGCCATAAATGTGTGCTCCAGTAAAAGAGCTTGGCTCTAATTCTTATAAAAAGGAAATAGACACATCAATAACCATTAGTACACATTTTAATTATTGGATCCTACACACACACAAAAAAAAAAAAAAAAAACAGAAGGAATGTCAGTCAGCTGAGTGTTTCCTGTTACTGTGATTCAGATCTAATATTAAAATAAGTCATATTAGCTCTGAATACTCCTTTCCAAACCCCTTTTCTCATTCTCAATGGCATTCCTGCTCTTTGAGATTAAATACTCCCTCCAAGAAGGCAAAGTTTTGCTTATTCCATGAACGACCCCGAACTGTCGGCCACCTCTTGCGGCCTCCTAGCCCGGTGCCTGCCTTCGCTCATCCTGCCAGCCACAGTAGCACAGGATGCACCTCTTTGTCTCTGCTGCCTGTGCCTAGGGTTTGCTGCAGTGTTAGTGGGAGCCTCTGCTCGCACACAGAGCCTGCAGTGAACAGGACCAGAGCATCAAGCAGAGATGCCTTTCTTATGAAAGCGCCCACAGCTATTACCTACTGTGGCTTTCCTGTCTGCTGCCTCGCCTCACATCAAAGGTGAACCCCGTTAAAATCCCCCGCCCTCCCACGCGAATTCCGAGAAGAGTCCATCCTGAAGAGACATTTGAAAATTTCCAAGACTCCTTGTGAATTCACCACTCAAATTTAGTGAAGGGAGCCACCATGTGGGGAGTTTGTTGACTTCATGGCCTATTAAAGAAGGAGAGCACAAACCCTAGGACTCTGTGAATAGGATAAGCTGGTGGCTCTGGGTGGGAACTGTTTCCCTGGCTCACAGAGCTGCCCTACAAGTTCATCTGAGTTTAAGTATTCTCCGCACCCTCAAATCCCAAGTCTCCAAGTAATTGTAATAAGCAGAGACTCATTGTAGTAAGTGGAGACTTTGAGATTCATGATCCCTGAGCTCCAGAACATCAACTCCTATTATCTCCTCTTTGGCACCATCTGAAGAGCAGCCCAGGTCCACCCTGGAGCTGCCTCAGGGACTTGAACTCCCATTGGGATCATTCTATAAGTTTCCTTCCTCCTTGCCACCCACAGGCTCCAGAGAGGCCAGCAGCAATGATTTCCTATTCTTATAAGTTCTGGCCCATAGTTGGGAGTCCTGAGTCTGGAAGAGGTGGGAGCCAAAGGGAAAGAGGCAGTAGGAGCTGAGCATTGTCCACGGGGTCCAAGAACTGGGGGAATCTGGGACTCCCCCACCTTGCCTCACCAAGCCCTGAGACAATGACAGAGCACAGGCCCTTTCTGCTTTCTTTTGGCTGGAGAGAATGAAGATTCAAAAGCCCAAAACTAAAACACACACACACACACACACACACTCCTACTCCAAGGGACCTAGTTTGTTTCTTGTGGGGGAGGAGTCCAGAGCTGATGCTGCATAAGGGCAAGCAGAGGGTCTGGGGCCCCCTGGAGTGGCAAAGAGGAGGTGACCTGTCCACCCTAAAAGTGAGGCAAGAGACCTGCAAGCACCTTGGGCATGCCAGTGGCCTCAGGGAGGAGGAGACCCAAGGGCCCCCGGGAACCACGGCTATGCTTTTTAAGTAGGAATGCACACACCAACCCAGCTTAAAGTAAAGGGCAGAGCCTGGGTCTCAACCCCAGGACCCCACAACCAAAGCAACAAAGAGAAAGAGCCTTCTAAATTTATTCTTGCCCAGTTTTTCTCCCAAAGGAATTTTTGCATCCTCCTATGGTGACCTCCAGATTGCCTGTAGAATTTTTTAAATGTGCAATTATATGACTGGAGTTAGAATTTTCTATACACAGATAACACAAAAGAATTTCAAGTCTTTTTTCCAACATGTTCAGTCTGCACCTCAGAGGTCTTCCCCAAGTTGGCAAAATTTCTCTCTAGACTAGCAAAGCAAAGAGGGATGTTATCTGGAATTGTGTTCCATTAGAAAAGTAGGAATAGCCAGGGAGATCCTGGATGGAAGGTCACACCCAGATCGCTGGCTGGCCCAAGTCAGAGCGAGAAGCCTCCTGGGGTTAAACCCTGACCTACCAGGAAGTAGCTGTCAGAAATGTGTGTTGAGTGGCCGGCAAGATAGCTCAGAGGTCTAAAGTGCCTGCTTAGGCAGGAGCAGCGGGGACCATGGTTTGATCCCCAGCACCACTTGCTTAGCCAGCCCCTCCCTCAGGGCGGGCGGAACCAGCCAAAACAGAAAACAAAAAAAACGAAGAAGAAAAAAAATGTGTTTGAAATGATGAAACTCTTGACTTTCAGGTCCTTAATGCCTCAACTTCTTTTATCCCATTAGTCTTTCAGATGTGAAAACAATTTTTGATGGGAAATGGTGAATGCTAACAAAGTAACTCTTCCTTGAATTGTTTGACCCACAACATGCGTACCTTTTGATATTCAGGCCTTGTGCCTTGAATGAAATGCTTGATTTGCAGAAATCATTAGCCTTGGAAGAAGTACGCGTCTAGAATACTTCCTGAGAGTCAGAATCTGCAGGGGGCCTCACAGCATGAGCACAGAAGATGTCCCTGCCAGACTCGTGCTCTATGAACCCCCTCCAGGCAGGAAAGCTCCGCTTTTGCTCTTAGATAGGGAATCTCCATCCTGCTGCAGTGCCTCCCACCCATCCCCCCAAAAAAATCCTTGCTGAGTGATGTGACCTTTGGCCTTTAAGCAGATCAGTAAATTAGAACCTTCCATAGGGCCACCCCCACCCCATTTCCCTTCTGTCAGCTCCCCTTCCTAGGCCCGCCTACCCCATCAGATGTTTAACCACAGAATAGAACAGGTGTAGCCTGGTCCTGTGGCACATGCCTATAATGTCAGCACTCAGGAGGCTGAGGCAAGAGGATCACAGTGAGTTGAAGGCCAGAGTGGGCTACATGGTGAGAGCTTGTCTTGGAGTGAAACAAACCAAAGAACAGGTCTGTGTAAATCTCCCTCAAACACACCTACTGGAAAAAGCATGCATTCTGAATCTGTTCAGGACTTAGCACAGCAGACCAGCTCAGCTGAGCCTTGGGGTGAGCAGGCTGCAGCAGAACAGCTCATGCCGTCGTTGAAAGCTGTGCTCTGAACAAAGCCCTGTCACCCTAATTTCTGAACAACAAAAAAGAATTACAGCACTGTATTCAGTTTCTCTGTGAACTTGTTCTCTCCTGACTCTTCCAGAAAATGACTCACATCACACCGATTACACCTGGAGGGAAACCCAGATGTTCTGTCCAGAGCATCGTGCCCGGGGCTGACCGCACTGACTGCATCATGTTCCTCCAAGCTCTCTGTGAAGTAAGGAGTGATGAGCGAGCCCAGAATGTGCATGACTTCTCTGACCTTCAGAAGCAGTGCCTCATCCCTCTGAAAGCTAGCAGAAGAGGAAGCCTTTGCAAACCACAGGAGCAAAGCCACTCTCTAATCAGAGCACAGAGCTGCCTATTCACAGGGTCAAGGAATTTTCTCAGTTGTTTTAAGGTACAAAACAGACAGCCAAGAAACAACACAGAGATGTAAACAGTGTATCACAAACACGTGCCTCTCTGAAGGCCTGATCTCTCAGATGTACTTATTAACAAGATACTGACCCAGGCTTCACTATCTGCCAGTGAATTCTACAAGAATTCACTAGACTTCTTCCAGAATCTGCCAAATTCTAACAAGATTTCCAAAACAAGTCTTCTCATTTCAATCTAAATCCTCTGCTTCTGTAGGGCTTACAGGAGGGAACTCTTGGAGACTATCCAAGGAAATCCTATGTCCTAAATGAATTTTTTAGGTCACTTCTGAAAATGTTGAAAGAGGGATCTGTGTGTAAAATAAAACAAGGTTTTTATGTATAGAACGAAGGAAAAACTTGCTCCATGAACTCAATTTATCCCAAATTTCTGCCCTCTGAGCTCAGACTGTGTTTTAACAGTTCTGTTTTTCATTACCCCTATGACTAGCACTGTATGGTAATATCTGTAAAAATGCCCCCTCCTCAGCCCACCCCCACAGTGCTAGGGATTGCATCCGGGACCTCCCATATGTCAAGCAAGCATTCTACCACTGAGCCGTGTCCCCATCCCTTCAAACACTTAAAATCTCCTTCCTCCAACTATATGTAGGCATAATTTCCCTTAAACCTATTACCATTCATGAGTTACTACTTAAATTTTTATTTAAATTTTTAGGGGCTGGGGAGATGGCTCAGTAGAATAAGTGCTTCCCTGGCAAGCATAAGGGCCTGAGTTCAATCCCTGGCTCCACCAATAAATAAATAAATAAATTTTTAACTTGGTTCTTTAAATTATTTTGAAATCTTTCTTCCAAATGAGCCACATACAGTGTTACTACTTCCCAGTTTACAGTAACAAAGACAGTGACTTGAGGAAACAGTGCTGTGCTTGAGCTGGAATGCTTCCTATTCACAATCTTCATAGACATTCATATTAGTTCCATTTTACAGATAAAAACTGAGGGTCAAAAAGTTATTATCTCCCCTGAATTCAGATTTAACTCTCTGAAGAGAAACTCTGAAACGTCCCAAGAGTTTTATTGACCAGGGTGTTATACTGGTTTTCGTATTTATTGTCTTAAGAGTTGATATAAATTCAAATTACTAGTCAAAGCAGCTTTAATCTGTGACGACTCAACTTGGAAGAAAATCAGTTTCTTATTGATTTTTCAATTAAAAGTCACGTTTAATGTAATAGAAATCAAAAGCCATTAGCATAGCTGAAACTGCCTCAGTTAGGCTAAACATCACATAGTTATGGGTTTTATTTTACCAATCAGGGATGCTTCTTTTTAAATGTACATTAATAGTACGACATACGTTAGCAGTGCCATCCACCAAGAGGTCAAAACTGTTGCTGTGCCAAGTCATCTTAAATGATTTCATACTTGAGACTTCAGAAAATGTTTCAGTGATGCAGGTATTAAAAAAAAATTCAATACTTTTAAGATCATCATTTAATGTCCATTATATCATCATCGTATCTTATTAAATCATCATGTAATTCAATACCACAGAAAACATATGATTGCCAGTGAGTCAAGACTTTGTGAGTCAAATAAGATGATGTATATAAAAATGTGTCACCATAATAGATCCCAGATCAGTAGGAAGGAAGGGAAACCAATATTTGTAAAACTCCTTCTCTGATAGCAGTGGGATTCTCTGCATTAGCCAATATTTTCTTCATTTAATGTTTTCATTGCCTTGTGAGATAGGTATGGTATTAATACTGCTACTTTCACTGGTGGATAAACTGGGAGATTTTTTTTTCCACTAAACAGGAGCCACAAAACTGGAAAGCCCAGGGGTAAGGCCCCAGCAGCTGCTGCCCCCACTTCCTGCCCTTTCTCTGCAGCCTTCCGCAGGGATGGTGCCTGGCTTGGACCCAGCATCTAGTGATGGGCGGGGACTGTCACAAGGTAAAATGGGCAGAGAGGGAGGCCATCTCCCTGGGAGACACTGTTCCCGCCCCATGGGAAGTTGCCAGGCATGCTTGGCCCCATTAGCAGCTGCCTGCTGTCCACTGTCCCCACAATCACAGACCCAGGTTGCATTTAGATGGGGCCATCCCAGGTGGGACCTGTGAATTCTCACACTTCACCTAGCCCCTTGCCAGGTGAGTGCCTCTGCCGCAGCCCCAGGAGGCCAGGAACCTGCCCTTGTGGTAAAGGCGCATTTCTGTAAGGGGAGACACAGAACCATAGAGCTGAGGGCACTGAGGCAGCTGCCAAAGAGGAGCTGGGACAAGATGAGGTCACCCACAATGGTGAGCTTGCACAAGACGTGAACAGTGAGAGCAGAAGTGAGGGACAGCAAGGAGAAGGGCTGGGGTGCCAGTGGGCACAGGTGGGGGTGACAGCCAAGCAGCAGTGTAGACAAAGCCAGCAGAAGCAGCCGAGTAGAGGCAGCAGAGGCCAGCTGTGTGGTCCAAAGGCACCATGCTTAGGCCCACACTGCCACAGACCGTGGGGGTGCTGAGGATAAGGCTGAGCGGCAGAGGTGGCACCAGTGCTGCCACCAGAGGTTTAGAACAGTGGAGGCCTCCCAAAGCCCTGCTCCCTGGAGGTGAGCTTGTTCAGGCTGACACATGGCAGGACCCAGCATCCCAGGGAGGCCTCCAGAGGATGTGGGGGCTTTCATGGGACCCAGCCCTCTGGACACTTCCTATCAGTGCTGCTGCTTAGGCTAAGGTCATGCCACCTTCCTGGTACACCCACACAGTGGGGCTGAGCCAAGAGGCAGCTCCTGAATGCCCAGCTCTGGGCCAGACCAGATTCTGGCTATCAGACCCTGGGCCTGTCTTGCAGGAGAGCTGCAAGGCTCTTCGGGCCTGGCCAGGTGGAGGCCCAAGAGCTCAGCTGTGTGCATCCCACAGGCCATGACTGCTGGGACACCAGGAACTCTGGTGCGCAGGCCTGGCCCGAGGAGCTCTGTCACCTCTCCTGGTGCCAGGCAAAGTCTGCTCTCCTCCCCACCCAGTGTTCATTCTGTTCGTCCATCGAAGCCACTTTCCTTCTCTCCTCTTCCATCCCAAGCTGTGATGGTGAAGCTGTTGATCTCCAGACCTCTGGCTTGCTCAGCCCTCCACCAGGCTTGGCAAAGAGGACTGGGGCTCCATAACCGGTGAGGCCCACTGCCTGCAGCTCCAGGCTGCTCCAACTCAGGCTCTGGACCGGGAATCTTAAAGGTTAATTAACTTGCTCACAGCCCACAGGTAACAGAAAAAGAGCCAGGCATGGTGGTGCACATGAGTAATCCCAGCACTTGGGAAGCTGAGGAAAGAGGATCGCTATGAGTCTGAGGCCAGCCTGGGCCACAAAGTGAGTTTCAGGCCAGCCTGAATTGCATAGTGAAACCCTGTCTCAAAAAGACAAATGAGGGGAGCCGGGGAGATGGCTCAGTGGAATAAGTACTTCCCTGGCAAGTGCAAGGGCCTAAGTTCAATCCCCGGTTCTGCCAAAAAATAAATAAAGAAATAAAAAAAAAAAAAGACAAATGAAAGACTCAGATTTCAAACCCTGGATCAACCTGTGTGCTTGCCTGTGTGTTTGTTCTTGCTGTTTGACCTCCCCCATTATTGCTATAGAATTGCCATTTTTTATAAGGGGAGAACAAGCACAGTTTTTTGGTTTGTTTTTTATGTATTTATTACAGAGTCTACAGGGTCTCACTACATAGACTGGACTATAGTAATTCTCCTGTTTTCAGCCTCCAACGCTGGGATTACAGGCACGCACCACCATGCCCAGTCTCAGTCACTGCCTCAGCCCCTCCCAGGGGTGGGGCTAGCATGGCATGACAGGGATTGAACCCTGACCACTGCACTCTGCCTAAGAATATGCTTTAGTCCACTGAGCTATCTGGTTGGCCCAAGCACAGTTTTTGTTTTATTGTTTGTTTGTTTGTTTTTCCTTTTTGAAAAGCCCATGGTTATCCAACAGAACATCAGCTTTAAGGCCTTAGTTCTAATATTTGTTCTTGCTTGGTTCCTAACATTTTCAGATAAATGAAGCTACAAGTACAGGTAATTATCACTTCCAATAACATTTTCAGAGAAATAAGTAATGAGTAAGTTCTACCCACGGGTTTTTAAGTGGATAAAGTTGCAGCACTTAAAATGAGGTGTTGGGTAGGCAAGCATACGGACTGACGTTTGGTCCCCAGCACCACAGGCCACGCCGGCCACGCCCCTGGGGATGCTGAGCTGGCCACGGAGCCTAAGTGTGGTGACACATACTTGCCATCCCAGTGCTGGGGAGGCTGAACCAGAGGATCGGTAGGAACCCAAGCTGGGTAGGGAGACCCTGAGCAAAATACATTTTAAAAAAATTAAAATAAGGTGGAGTTGATGAGTTAATAGATCAAAGAAATAAATATACCAAATAAACATACCAGACCATATAAATATAAAGAATTAAATACTACTGTCCAATTTCTAGCTAAGAGTGGAATACTGGAACAACTGACTCTCCTTTTGGAGAAGGAGAAACAGTACACTTCTGCTTCATGTTCTCCAACATCAAATATACCCAAATGGATTAAAGAGATAAATAAAAAAGAAAATCACAAGAATATTAGAAAAAATATAAATAATTCTAGAATTACAAAAAAAATTAATATTTGTAACCAAATTGGAATAAGTGCTTGCCTGGCAAGTACAAGGTCCTGAATTTGATCCCTGGTACCACCAAAAATAATTTAAAAAAAAAAAAAGGAAGAGACTGATAAACTGACTAAAGCATGTTTTTAAATTTCTCTGTGTTAAAGGAAATTCCACAAGTGGAATACAGCTACATCAGCAGTCTCGGCTACTCGGGAGGCTGAGGCAGGAAAATCAAGTAAGCAGCAGGAGTTGAAAGCCAGCCTAAAAAATAAATAAATAAATAAATAAAATAAAAAAATTAAAAAAAAGAAAGCCAGCCTAGGCAAAATAGCAAGATATTGTCTCAAAAAATGAAAGCACAGTGCACAAATAAATATAAATTACAGGGGCTGAGGACATAGCTCAGCAATCTAAGTACATCCCTGGCAAGTGCAAGGACCTGGGTTCAATCCCCAGTATGCCATGCCATGCCAACACCACACCAAGCTGGCCACCAAAACAGGGAATGGTGGTGCATGCCTGTAATCCCAGTGCGCAGGAAGCTGAGACAGGAGGATCACTATGAGTCCAAGCTGCATAGTGAGACTCTATATCATATAAAGGAATAAACAATTTAAATTACATAAATGTAAACCTTGTGGGGGAGAATATCACCACAAAGAATTTAGTTTTCAAAATATGAAGAGCACTTATCCATAAAGAAAATACAATCACACATAAATTTGACATAGGTAAGAGACATAAACAAGTGATCTACAAAATCAGAGGCATCAATGGCATAAATGTGCAGACTATCTCCAAGAGAAATTTTCCATTTTCCAAACAGAGAAGCAACTGTGCCAGTGTCCTCCTCTTTTGTTGAAAATTGCATAATAGTGTTTATTTCTTTATATTTGTGCATTTTACCTTTAGTCCTTTGACTTACTAGAGGTAGCATGAATTATCACACAAGTATAAATTAGCATAGGTATGGATTCTATATAGATATAGATCTATCCAGAACCTGCCCCAAAAAATGTATAAACACTTCAGGAAAAGAAAAACAGTATGAGCCGGGTGTGGTGGCGCATGCCTGTAATCCCAGCACTCGGGAGGCTGAGGCAGGAGAATTGTTGTGAGTTGAGGCCAGCCTGAGCTACAAAATGAGCTTAAGGCCTGCCTGAACTGCATAGTGAGACTCTGTCTCAAAAAGACAAAAAAAAGAAAAACAGTATGATGTTTGCTCCCTCCTCATATGGAGCACCCTAGAGGATGTCATATATCTCAGAAAACCGACCACTCTGCCTGTTATGGAGAGGAAGTTGGAAATGGGTGTGCAGTGCCTCAGGGACCCAGCCCAGCCGAGCAGCGGCTCACCATGGCAGCACATGCCCGGGAGCTGACGGCCGCCACTCGAGCACCTCTGCGACTGCAGAGGCCCAGGGCACCCTGTGTTCACCTTGTGGCGTCTCAATGAAGTTGGTGCTCATACACTTACACAAGCCTGTCTTTCCTGAAGTATACATCTCTTGGCAGACTCTGTACATATGTTTATAAATACAGATAGATTCATTGATAACTTTCTTCCCTGTGCTAGGGATGGCGCCCGGGGCCTCGTGCATGCTAGCACAGGACCATCATTTTTTAATCTAACAAATAGGAAAGATTTATTATATTCTACTATGTTGCACTGTCAAACATGACCCTGAGCACTGCAGGCGGCAGTAGCTTGACCCCTCGTCCAGGGAGCAGCTTGTCAATGACACACAAACTTCACCCACTGATTTTATTTCTGTGAGTTTATACTCAGGAAATAAGCAAGCATGAATCTGTGCAAACACTAGCTACAACCCTACTCATAGCACCACTGGTTATAATACAGAGCATCTGAAAACAGCCATAAAATGTCCCAGTACAAGAATTTACTAACTTTTTTTTTCTAAGTACTAGGTATTGAACACAGGACCTTGCACTTTCCAGGCAAGCATTTATTCTACCGAGCTATCTTCCCAGCCCTCACTGACTTTCTTTTCCATCCCTGTAAAGAATCATAATTTCTATGGTAGAAGGATGAAATAGTACTGTAGAAAAATCTTTAACAACATGAAATGTTTTCAATATGTCATTAAAAAAGCAGAAAACAGATTATAAATGCACAGGTACAACACCAACTATGTGAAAACAAAACATTTATACCCATGCATCCAGAAGGGTACAAACCAAAAACAGTAAAATGTGTGTTGCTAGTGTTGGAATGATGGAGGGAAACCTGAGTAGTCTTTCTTTTCTTATATGGATTCATTTTTTCTTAAAGTTTTTTAAATAAACATTTTCATAATTAAAAAAATCATGAGATTCATTTTTAAATGCATGTCCAGTGAATGACTTTTCCTCATTGTACTTCCTGCGGAAGTGTACTTCGGCTTTGTTAAAGGTTCTTTCGTTTTACACTGAGCTGAGATTCTTCTCCTTATACTGACCTTTGACCTCCATGTGCTCAAAGTCTAAACCCAAACTGGGTCAGAAGGTGGAGGCAAAAAAAAAAAAAAAAAAAAGGTGGAGGCAGAGAACTAAGCCAACATATTAAAGGGCCTATGGGGTGGGGGAAGCAGCAGGAGGAGACCCAAGCGACAATGCCACCCCCAGTGGCCACTTCCAGCGTGTGCGTGAATCATCCAGTGTTCGGGTCATTACTGATGAGACAATTGAATGCACTGAATCAAATTTGTACTGAATGGTATTAGGCTCTATCTTCAAATGTAGTTTGTTCTATACTAGTCAGAGGTAGGTCATGGAGCTTGTGGGATTTTTAGGACATGGTTCCTTTGTGACCCAATTAGTGGTCATGGTTTGTGGGAGCAAGGAAATCCAGATACGTGGTTGTGGCTCCTGGGTCCTCCTCACCTTCACAAGGCATGTCTCTCATGTCACATCCAACTGCAGTTGGCGTCAGGGCTGGAAACATCTAGCAAGGGGTCAGCTGTGAGGCCAGGTGTTACAATAGGCTATACAGATCAAACTGTGTCCCCCTGAGAGGACAGACTGATATCTTACCTCCCAGTGCCTCTGAATGTGACCTTATTTAGAAATAGGCTCTGTGTGGACAAGATGAAGACACAGGTGACCCTAATCCACTACACCTGGGGTCCTTTTAGAAGGACACAGACAAATGTGAAACGAAGAGTATGTGAGTATCAGCTAATGCTGCCCCATAGCAAAGAACATTGAGGCTACCAGGAGCCAAAGAAGGTGGGGAGGACCCTTCCCTCTCGGTCACAGAAAAGCACAACCCAGTCAACCTTGCTTTCAGAATCCTAACCTCAGGCACTGTGAGAAGGTAAATCTCTGTTCTGAGCCACCCGGTTTGTCACAGTGGCAGCTACCTGAGGAAACTTATCTAGGAGATCTGGTCTCTCCCTCTCTGTATCAGTCAGTGTTCTTTAGAGAAACAGATTTAATATGAGCTATATAATGTAGATACACGGAAGATAGATAGGAGGTAGATAGATTAGGCTTACAAGAGCATCCTGCAGAGATAAGTGTGGAAAAGTGCAAAAGCTCCATCTGGGCCCTGGAGAACCAAAGGTCTAGTCAAAAGTTACAGGCTTGGCACTCACTGCAGAGTCCCAGGCAACGACTCCATACCAGGAAGCCTAGAGCATGTGCTGGAAGCCTGGAGACGGCTGTCTGAAGGCGACGGCAGAGACTGGAGCTCCTCTGAAGCAACAGAGGAGGACTTGCTTTTTCTTTCCCTTTTTATTCCAATAGGCTACAAGCCAATTGGCCTGGTCTCCCCCACTCGGCGTGAGGCTTCCCTCTTCCAGAAGCACGTCATCCAGACACACCCAGAACCCTGCCAGGCCAGCCAGCTGGGCGCTTCTTGTTCAGACTGACAGCCCGGCTAACTAACTATCACACTGTCCAAAACAAGCACACAAGGGGCAGCCCACTTGGGCCGTCCTCCAGTCCTCTTGGACAAGCGCTCTCTTTCCCTCAATAAACATATTCTCTAAAAAAAAATAAAAAACAAGTACACAAGTCATCCCCAAGGGATGCTGGGAAATACCTCAAGGCCTCCTCCTAACACATCCAGGTTGTCTAGGTGTAGACAGTCCATCATAAAAAAACTGAGAGTCTGCTTTGTACTTATGCTCCCAAGTTCCATGCGGCCATCGCTCTTCATCTTTAAAAAGAAAAATGCTGGTTTCCCTCATAAAGTCATTACCCAGAATTTATATGTTAAGACACAGGGAAGCAGTTAACAAAGGAAGCACAGAACATAAATACAACCAGACCAGGTATGATGGCAGCTGTCACAGACAATTGAACTGAAGGGACCGCAGGGCATAATCCGTCAGGCCGATTGTCAGCGCCACCTGCTGTGCAACCCTATGACGCTGCTCTTAGCAAGATAACAAACTATGGCACCAGCCGCATCCAGCGTGCAGGCAGAGTGACCAGAGTAGCACTGTCTTCACGGTTGACATACTCTAGGGCAACAGCATGTGACAGCTGTCCCCCAGGGGTTCAGAGAAGAGGCATCTAGTGGATGAGGCTATCCCCGGAAGGCAAATGTTTTGCTACATAATAAAATCCATTTAGGGAAACAGCATGACTCAGAGACACAGGCAGAGAACAAATGGAGGCCACAAACCCTTTCAGATGGAATCTCTTGCAAGTAATTCCGGCTTTCACAAGGCTGAAGCAGGAGGATTACAAGTTTGACTCTAGTTTGTTCAACTTGGTGACTTAGAGAGACCTGTGTCAGAAATATTTTGGGAGGGGGAGGTTCTTGATTTTTTTGTACTTTAGGGAGGGGTTTACCGGGTGTTTAGGGTCTCACTACTAGATCAGACTCATAGTGATCTGCCTGTTTAAAACCTCCCAAGAACTGGGATTACAGGCATGCGCCATCACACCCAGTCTCAATTGCTGTCTCAGCGCACCCTGGGGACGGGACCAGCAAGGCAGGCCCAGAGATCAACTCCTGGCCCCTACCCCTGCTTGCAGGTGCTTTAATCTGCTGAGCTATTTGACGGACCCTGCAAAAATGTTTTAATTTAAGAAAAAAGGACTAGGGATGTGGCTCAGTAAGAAAGCCTTCAGCTCAATCCCTAGTACCACCACCACCACTAAAACAAAGTATATTCTAGATTCTTCATCAAAAGACATCACTGGAAAAAATTAAAAGGTCAGCTACATTGTGAAGGCAGGACTGTTTTGCCTTTCTTCTCCAAACGACCTCTCCCTAGAAAGAACAGGAAGTAATTCTACTTGCTCTCACTTAAGAGAACCTACTGCTTACACTTGGAAACAAGCTCTTCACCCCAAAATATGGAATATACATTCATACTTTCAGCTAAGGAGCCCAGAATGATGTGAGCAGCTAAACAAAGTCCTGTTATGCTCAGCGGCACGTAAAGCAGCAGTACGAAGTTGAGCACTGCATGTGTGTTCAACCAGAGTCAACAGCCCCGTGACGTATCAGAAGCCAAGCCAACAAGAGATCAGAAAGTGTTTGTCAGATGAAAACGTCTTATGTCAAGGGAATTAGACAAGGAGCCTAAGAGTTAGAAACCCTCAAGCTGGTGCTGCATGCCAGTAATTCCAACTACCACTAAGGAGGCTGAGGCAGGAGGCTCACAAGTCTGAGGTCAACCTGAGCAAATTAATAACCATGTCTCAAAAAATAAAAAAGGACGAGGAATATAGCTCATCAATCCCCAAATAAATATCTTGCAACCTCTCTTCCATCAAAAAGTTTACGACCAAAAATAACTAAGATCAGAATGCGTTCTGTGTGTTGTCTGTCGAATTTCTTGAGTCAGAGCCTCTCTACTTGCCCGCTACTGCTTCATTCAGAAAATGTGTGCAGACGCCCACAACAGCCACAGGAGATTTCTTGGACTTCTAGCAGATTCCTCAGTCAAAGAAGACTGGTTCAGCGGGTAAGTCACGAGGCTCAGCGCCACGCCCTTACCCACCCTGCCGGTGGCTGAGAGGGCTGCAGCTGTGCAAAGGGTTATAAAAGTCACTGTGCTTGAACTGGGTATGGAGGTGGGCCCTATCATCCCAGCACTTGGGAAGCTGAGTCATGAGGATCACTGCAAGTTTGAGGCCAGCCTGGACTATATACTGAGTTCAAGACCAGCCTGGAATAGCAAAACCCTCTCTCAAAAAAAAAAAAAGAATTCCATCATCATGACTACTGACAGTGGACTGGTCTGAAGAATTGACAGCTCCCAACACAGATTTTACCTGTAATCTTCTCTCTTCCTCTTTCCATCCCACAATAGGCCTGATGATACAGTTGAAAGCCCTAAAAGCCCCAGCACTGCAGCCATAGATCATCAATATAAACAAGGCTCAGGCTCCCAGCACCCTACTCCCTCCATCCCTGCCACTCTAATGCTGGAAAGAATTTCCTGGAAGTCTATGCACTGCTGGGAACAACCCCAGGCCATTTCACAGCAGAGCCAAGCCCCATGTGCTAGCCTGGGAAGCCTTCCTTTTCCATCTAAATAAAACATGAAAAAAAAAAAAAAACCTATCAATGCTCGAGTTTACATTTTCACCCAGTAACTCTTCAAACCCCGGTATGTATTTCACACTTACAGAACATCCCAACCGAAATAATCCTCATTTTAAGGGCTCCCTAGCCACCCGAGACCAGCAGCGGCCACACTGAACAGCCTAGACCCAGGCCCCCCTGGTCCCACCCGGGGGTCTCTTCCCTCCCACTGACCAGCACCCCACTCACTAGCACTGCACACTCCCAACAGTGAGCACCAGATCTCTTTGCTCTCCCAGACACTACCTCCCTCATCATAGTGCTCTCTTCATTGCTCCAGTGTCTGCTCACCTACGAAATCTTCCTTGAAACCTGACTCTCCAAGGCTTCAGTGAAGTGGATCATACCTTCTTTTGTGCCATCCTGCAGTCACTGCAAATGTGGCCCTATTCACACACTCATCACTTAGATCACAGCATTCACTTCCCTCCCTGATCCTAAGAAGATTTATTTAAGAAATAAATGCTTGACCTTGTGGAAGCCGTGGCCCATGTATTATTCACATGCGTGTCCCCCGCATTGACTGAGGGGCCTGAAATGGGTGCTTAGAGACTGATGCCGCCCAAACAAAGAGAAGGTTAGCAACTCCGCAGGTTTCAGAGTCAAGTTTGTTGACTGAGTGCCTCAAAAGGTGTTGGGATCTTGGATAGTTCAGCTCATTTAATCAACATTTATTAAGATTTATTTAGCTAGCCCTGAAGATACCAGCTTTCAAGGTATTGGCTCTTATTTAAAGAATATTAAAATCAGCCTAAACTAGATGGAGCAGAAATTATATTTGACAAACATTTTTTGAATATCTATTGTAAATATTTTTTAACATCTTATGAGCCTATTCTGTGTTCTCATTTCTAAAGATGGATCCATAAAGAAAATGGACAACGGGCCATGCCTTCGTGGTGCTAATCCTTTAAAGGTGCCATAGAAGGAGGTAAACAAATCAACAGATAACCTAATAAGAGGTTTTCAGACACTCCCGGGTGCCAGGCTCATACATCACCCTCTCCCCTCTCTGTCCTGTGGAAGAGGTGGCTGATTAATCTTGGCAGTTTCCTCCTGAGCCCAAACTCCCAGCAGTAACCCTTCTCAACAGAGCATCCCAAGCTCCTGCAACCCGACACCAACACATCGAAGGAGTTTCTTTGCCATCCTAGGCCAAGACACTTTCATTTTCTTTTTTTATTTTTTTTTATTTTATTGAAGTACAAATGTCAATCAGACAGAAGACACCTTAACCATACAGATTCGATAAATTAATACATTGCAAACTGTTTTCATAACATTTTGGTATTGTACAAGGTGCATCCATGATATTATATTTACAGATATTATTTTAACAGATATCTCTTATCAGTGAATTAAGAGTGTAGCTGCTTACTTATCTTATTTTTTTATACCTGAATTATATCAAAAATTCAATAATTATTTCCCTAGTGGATGACCGTAGTACTAGAAGCCAACATAATATCCTGTCCAACCACCATTAGTGCAGATCTTGCCTCTCATAGAATTATGTAGAAGCACAGCATTACCTATCCCAACTGTACTGTCTATACACATACATCATGATTTTTTCTTTCTACACCCCTTCCTTTGTCTACACCTGTCAAAGGTGGGCACTCCATTGACATTCAACTAACTTAGGTGCTTGAACTCGACAACACAATCCAACACAGTCCAGCATTCTACCAATAACCATAGTGAGTTATTCAAAGAAATTGTCGACCATAGCCATTTACAGCTCAGCTTAATATTATGGCCTCACGATGTATACTTCATTTTTATACTTTTCTGCTGGATGGTTAAGACCTAGGTAGATCAAGACTTATATACCAACACATGAACTTTATATTTCCTATGTGGTCAGTGAAGTCCTCTGAGGGTTTATCTTGTAGTCCTGTACATTATTCTGTAGTTCCTTTGTCTGTGTCATCCATGTGGAGGAGTCACGGCCAATGCTTGACCAGTTTGCTCTCTTTGAGAGCTTGAGAGAAAGTTTTCTCTTCATGTGACTCTCCCCAGGCACACTTTAGAACTTCAATCTCTTTCCTCTGTGGCTCAATGATCTCCTTGTTCAGAAAATTTGGAGCTCACCTGAGTTTCATGATGTTGCAGTACAGGTTCTCCTATGTCCTGAGTCTTCGCTGACCTTGAAAGGCTAGGGCCAAAATGTTGGCTGGCCTTGTGGCTCTTCTATTTCTCCAACTCTGACTTGTGATCTTAGGTTGGTAACCATCCAGAAGAAAAGCTGATTAGTATCCTGCAGCATATGCCATTCACTTTGCCTTATCTGACTCAATTGATTTTACTTGTTGTACGTTACCTTTTGTATTTCTGCTTTTCGCTTGTTATACTAGGGAGATTATACGATATTTACACATGTGTGTCTGCTTTATTTCACTTATATGTTCAACTGGCATCCACTTCAGTATAAATACTTCAAGCTTATCATTCTTAATAGCTGAGTAATACTCCATTATATAGAAATACCACATCTTTTTCAACCATTCCTCATGTGATGGACATCTTGGTTGTTTCCAAGATTTTGCTATCACACATTGCGCTGCTATAAACATAGGTACACATATATTTCTATGGTACAATGTATCCAGATCCTTTGGGAAAATTCCCAGTAGGGGGAAAGCCGGCTTGAATGGGATTTCTAGTCCTACTCTTTTGAGGAGTCTCCACACTGACCTCCACAATGGTTGTACCAGTCTAGAAGCTGACATAATATCCTGTCCAACCACCATTGGACAGGATATTATGTCAGCTTCTAGACTGACAATATTCCCACCAGCAGTGGAGAAGTGTTTCATAGAATAGTTCCTTTCAAGTCCTAAGAAGTAGCTCTGGCAAATATAAACCCAAATCATTTCCAGTGTCCCCAGGATTTAA
Source organism: Ctenomys sociabilis (assembly GCA_004027165.1). Lineage (NCBI taxonomy): Eukaryota > Metazoa > Chordata > Mammalia > Rodentia > Ctenomyidae > Ctenomys > Ctenomys sociabilis. The sequence goes on from PVKA01011951.1 coordinate 35,962, forward strand.
TTATCTGTGTGTTAGATAGAAGTCCACTTGGGAAGTGACCAAATTACATGTAAAATACAGCTATCAACTAGTTTTCTTGGGACCAGGGAGATGGCTCAGTGGAATAAGTGCTTCCCTGGCAAGCCCAAGGGCCTGAGTTCAATTCCTGGTTCAAAGAAAACTAGTTTTCTTCTCTTCAAATGAAGTCTTCTAAGAAATGCAAATACTTTGAAAATAATATTGTTTTTTAATAGAACTAAATATTCTTCTACTGTATCATCAGGGTTTTCCAGTCTCTAGTAAGTTATGGAATAAGAAATGAATAAGTTATAGGTATATACAAATTACATATAAAATTGAGGGAGCCGACAAGTCCAAAATCCATAGTAAGGCAGGTTGGCAAGCTTGTAACTCATCAGCAAGAGCTAAGCCGAGAGGCCGGGGTGTAGCTCCGTGGTAGAGCACCTGCCTTGCAAGGCCTGGGTTCAGTCCCCTGTGCTGAAAGAAAAACATTAACCATCATACGGGCTATCTCATTACACTGATTAAGTTAACAAAAATTTCTTTTTCTCTTTCACTTCCCATTCATGAGGTGAGATGCTCTGCTCTACTGTGAGCTCAAAAGCAAGAGGACCAATCACGCACGGGCTAAGCCTCTGAAACCGTGAGCCTGGATGAACCTGTAAGGTGGGCATCCCTGGTATTTGTTACAATGATGGAAAGCTAATACAGGTATAAGTAGCAAATAGCATAATTCATCCAATTGCAATAAGACATCAAAAGTTTTATCTCAACTGTAGTCTTTTTTCCCAGGCCTTCCAAAATCATGACAAAGCTACCATTTAAGCTTAATTTACATGAATAGTTTTATTTATGATTAGGCACTACTTACAGAGATAGCAATTTCATGTATAAGCTCTGCCACTTGGAAAAGGAAAAGAAAAACCCTTGGTGCTTTGTGGATAATGTTTTGAAAACATTTATTTATACTCAAGATTTGCCAGGAATAACAGTCAAATAAATAATTAAACAGAAAGCTTTTACTGCAAAAGGAACAAAGCTAAAATAGATAGGATCCATCTGAAAGTTTTCAATGTACAAATTCATAGAGCTTTTATTTAACTGAACAGTTATTATAATAATAACTGCATCTTCCAAGCACCTGCCCTCTAAATCAGAGAAAGCTGTTGAGGAGAACCTCACAATCCAGTGTGTGTGGGAAGAGCTAAGAGCAACCGATGGGAAGCTGGGGAAGCGTGTGGGCAGGTGGGAAACACTCTGATTTGTTTGGTGTCATTACTTTGAGGGGAACAGATTTTTAAAGCCATAAACTCACACATGCAAAACTACATTTTTATTTTTCTGTAACTGTTTAATTTCTTCTCTGAACTTCTGTTGTTGCCTAATCAAAGAAAGTTCAGTATAATCACTCAAGCCAGTGACTACTCAGGCACCCTGGGTGCTAGTCTTTTGACTGTGGAATTCAGTACGTCCAGGGACTCCCATTCCCCTCTCTTACCCGGGGATATATACAAGCCACAGAGCTATAAGCGCCTGCACTCCAGCAAGGAGGCATCTGGTACTGCTGGTTCTCTGCCCTCTTCAGGCCCCACTCAGATGTTCCTCCTCTGGCTGAGCTATAGCGCTGAGTGCCTATTCCAGCTGTGGCTTTCAAACCACCCATGACAGTTTCCCATCAGCATGCCTAAGCCCACTGCCCACTTCTACGCCAGCTAGTCCTTTCTATTCTTTTTCAATCATTTATTTACTTATTTATTTATTTGGTACAAGATCTTCTACACAGCTCGGATTTGTTATAACCCTCCTGTCTCCGCCTCCCCAGCACTGAGATCACAGGCATGTACCACCATGCCCAATTTCAGCAGGGAACACAACCGGAGTTCCAGGGTCAGCACAGCGTGGAGTGCTGGGGATCAAACTTGGGTCCTCGTGCTTGCCAGACAGGCGCTTAGACCTCCAGGCTATCTCCCTAGCCCTAGCCAGTCCCTTCTAATCACAGGCTTTCTAATGCTGTCCTGCTGTCTTCTGGGACCATGAGACTGCACCCCCTCAGCTTCCAGCCTGGACTCCCCCATAGGCACTGGGTGCAGCCTCACTGTGGGAGAAGGGCAGGGCTGGGATGTCTCCCAGGCCTGCTTGGGAAGCTTTGGTTTGGTCTGATTTGGTTTGTAGTACTGGAAGTTGAACCTGGGGCCTTGACCTTTAATCTAAGTGATATCCCCAGACTCTGTTTTGGTTGTTTTATTTTGGGTTTTTTTAGTTTTTGTTTTTTGGGGTCTTTTGTTTATTTGTTTTTTGTTTGTTTGTTCTCATTTTTTTTTTTGAGATAAAATCTTGCTCAATTGTCCATGCTGGGCTCAAACTTGCAGTCTTATCACTTCTACACCCAGAGTGCTGGGATTACCGGCATGCATCATCACACATGGATGGAGACATTTTTAAAACACAAATTAGTCTTTTTACTTTGATTTTTGTTGTTGTGTGTTTGCAGTGAGTGGTGGGAAGCGTGACTTGCTTTTCACCACACTGCGGTCGAGCTGCTCTAACAGGAAAGCCACTCGTGTCCCGTAGGCAGCAGTGCACACCGTGGGCTGGCTTCCTCGGGCTTCAGCTCTGCTGCCTCTGCCTGCACGTGGCCCCTGCCTGCTCCCTGATTGCTCTCACACAGAGGCCTCGCCTCCCAGAAGCTTCTTTTCCTGGCGACCCAGAGTCATCTCATGGGATTATTGTGGAAGTCCTACGTGGATGACCCTTGTTACCCCCTAAATGCTGGCTCCCCAATTCAACTAGGCCAACAGCAACATCTCCTTTGTCACAATCACGGCATAAACTACAGTATAAAAGGAAAATGAGGAAAGAAGGATAAAAGAGAAACCAAGCTTCATAAATAAGGAGCAGAAGTAGCTGAGGATATAGTTCAACAGCATGGTGAGTGCCTGGCAAGCATAAGGTCCTGAGTTCGATTCCTGATACCTCCCTTTAAAAAACAAAAATTTAAATAAGAAAAGGAAGAGGAGCTGAAGGGAAGGGAAGGGAGAGATACAGGAAAAAAACAGTAACTGAGGTATATCAGATACAGGTACAAATTCCCTTTGATGAATGTGATCATTGTGTATATCTAAATTATACCAATAAGCTTACTAATGATAAAAAGATAAATTTCTCTGTAAATTTAGTGGTAAGATAATCACACTAAAGCAATCCGTGTTTATCCATGGCAATTTAAAAACCTATGTATTTGGGACTGAGTAAGCTTTTAGGCCATGACCCCACCACCCTCAGCTCCTTCCACACAAGCACATGTTGCATCTGCTCTGCAGTTCTACATAGTACACTCAATCTGGACTGGTGAGAAAAGCACTCATACACAGCTCACTGCTCCAGGTCAGCCAGGCACTTCCAAAAAGCAAACTCTGAGCTGGGCATGACAGCACACACCTGTGATGCCAGCATTCTTGGAGACTGAGGCAGGAAGCTTGAAAGTTGGAGCCCACGAGGCAAAACTCAGAATGAAGGTCCTGGGTTCCAATCCCAGTACTGGGGCAGGGGGAGGACAGGCTCGTTTCTGAAAACCAAACCCCAAAACATGTTGCAGGCTCTGAGGCAGCTAAGTGCAAGAGAAACAAAAATGCAAAACTGTTGCTGTGTGAGTGTTGAGTGCGCCTTCATTTTTTCTTTTCTCTCTAGATTCCTTAGCATGCAGCTCAGAATAACAGAAAACAAACTCTCGTGTGAGGCACGTGCCCCTGGACAAAACGCAGGGGGTGGAAAAGGGATCAAAGAAACAGACTGAGATTACTAAAGCTGTTGTGAGAGAGTCTGGCAAATCTTAAGAGAGAATAGGAAGTTTGGGGTTAACCATGCAAAGATGTTTGTTTGTTTGTTTTGAGACAGGTTAGCCTTGAATTTACTATGCAGCCCAGGCTGCCCTCAAACTAAAAGTGATTCTCCTGCCTCAGTCTCACAAGTGCAGAGATTACAGATATGTACCACCACATCCCATGCATAAATAGGTTTATAAATGAGTTAACTCCTGCTAAGGCAGCCTTTGACTTCTCCAAACTTCCAGAGCTTCTCCAAGACCCTACATCCATGTGTGACCCAACTATACCCTTTCTCCACCATTCTATTTCTACCCCTTCCACAGAGTTTCAAGGTATATTTTAGTAGTGGCCTCTTAGAGACCAAAAACATTCAAACCCTAAGGAATATGGTTGATGGTGTCTTGCTTTTTGGTGGAACCGGGGATTTAACTCAGGCCCTTGCACTTGCCAGGGAAGCGCTTATTCCACACAATCTGGTAAGTCCACACATAGAACCTATAAGGAAATATAGTCTGCTGTCATCGTGGAGTGGACTAAGGAAGCCCGCTCCCGCAGGACAGTGCTTTCCATTCAGTGAGGACCAGCTGAGAACAGAATGCGCACCCAACCTTCACAAGGTGACAACTGGGAGCCCCTTTGGAAGGGAGTGCAGGGCTCACACTCTGCACTTGGGAAGGCGCAGGTCTGCCTGGTTAGCTGAGGGAGGGAGATGCTGCTTGGAGCAGAGACCAGGTCCTGAAATAGCACGGAAGGCAAACTTGGCTCTCCTCACTCAGCACGCACGGCAGGCAGTGCCCTGTGTGGACCACAGTCCCTGCAGTGCTGCAAGCGTCTTGTCTTCCCTGAGCGCACTAAACCTACATTCCATGTGTGAACACCTGTGATGACTTCTTGTTCAACATCAAGTGTTCAGGATTTAGAAAACATCTCAAAAGTTGTCCTAGCAATCAGATAGGCCCACGCACAGAACCTAGGGAAGTACTATATTCATGTCTGGACTTTCATTATAAAGAATGTGAATCTGGACCAACTAAAGGAAGAGACCTATAAGGTGAGACCTCAGAGCGTCCTGGCTGTGGATTCTGGGGTCCTCTCTCTGTGGAATCAGGCCATATTCACCTCCAGCTAACCAGTGGGTTCTCCAACTGAGCAGCTCACAGAAGCTTCAGCGTCCAGGGTTTTTATTGGGTTTTCGCTATACAGACGTGCTTAACTGAACCTCTCTCTGGCCACGTGGCTGAATGTGACCTCCCATCCCCTCTCTTTGGCGCAGGTTGAGCTAAACCTTCTGACTCAAAGCGTCAGCCTACTAATCATAGGTTTGTGCTTTCTGGCCTGGCCAGCCTGCCCCCTCAAGCATATTTAGGGTCCCAACACGAGTCACCCAGTAGCATTAACATAGGCTTGGTCTAACGGGCCCCTAGTAAATAACAGATATCCCTACTGCTGAGTAAATCCGATGGGTGTAGGTCTCTGTCTCAGGAGCCAGGAGCAAGGGCAAGAATTTCTTTATTCTACAGTACTCTCCTATGGCATTTAAGGAAACGCACACCAAGACTCTTAAAATGTGTCTTATGAGATGTGTAGATGGATTTATTTGACTCCTTTGCGGTACCATTTTACCAGTGAAATTACTTCTAATTCACGATCCTAGAGCAGGTATGAGCCAGCATTAAATTATCAAGTTACTTCTTAAAATTTTAAGAAAAATGTTAAGCCATCTTTTTATTATACTATTATGTGATTTTTATTTCTCCTTTGAACAGTTCAGAAAACATTTCCATCACTTGAAGATAAAAATCTCCGTTGGCAATCACTTCTTCCATTTTTCTCTGAATTAAAATGAACCAAATTGTCTGCTATAATCCACGCCCTTAAAAAAACAAAGGTATGAAATGAGCTCTTAAGTTGACTAGCTATAGAAACATCACAAATCTTTAATCACAAACAATACAATCTTTCCTGACACTGACAATAAGACTTATTTATGTTATTTTAAGTTGACCCAGTTTTATAGTTCACTATGAATAAGGACCCAATCCATAGAGCTGATTAAGGAAAAGGAGTTATCTCAAATAATTGCACAACTGCAGCAGGTCTGCCTTGAGCAATCAGAAGAAAATATATCGTGTTCCCTTTTTTACTGTAATTTCTAAGCTGGAGAAATTTTACCCCAGGTTCTTGGGCCAGCATCTCAATGTGAGCTGCAGGGTTTCTACTGAGTTTCTGAAGTGATACATAAAATATTATACATTTTTATCAAGAGAATATATTATTTTTGTTAAGAGTCCCTAAACCTAAACCATGACCTTTAAGAGGCCTAAGAATCACTTTTGTATGGGACAACTTTTAGGTTGTTCCCTGAAGCTTTCTTTATATTTCTTTATGTTATTTGTTTTTGAGGCAGAGTCTTGCCGAGCACGCGAGGCTGGCCTTGATCCCAGTGCTCACCACGCAGCCTGGGCTGGCCTCAGCCTTGCACAGTCCTCCTAACAACCTCCGAGTGCTGGATCACAGGCTTGCACCACCTCAAAGCTTTCAAAGCACACAAATGTGCATCTCCAGTGTGACCCTCCATAACCCTAAGGCCTCAACTCCTACAGCCTTCTCAGGGAGTTTATTTTCCAGAAGAAGCTTACAGGAGCCTCAGTTCTTCATGTGTCCACAGCCCTCCTGCACCTTTGAGAACTCCTGTGGAGAGTGCTTATTTTCCCCTGTTCACCAGGTTTCCCACTCCACTTCCTTCCCATTTTTTTAATGTACTCAGCACAGGGTCTCACTACACAGCTCCAACTTGTAGTGACCTCCTGTTGTGTTCAGCCTCCCCAGGGCTGGGAGTACAGGTGTGCGCCTCCACACCTGGTCTTGGTGGCCGGCTCGCTGTGCCAGGTGTGAGGCCAGTGCTTCTTTCCCTTTTGCAAGACTCGCATCCCTCTGTCCTAGTCCCTCTCTTATTTTTCAAGTCAGTCCCTCTAAGACTGCTTTGCCCACTCTCCTCCCTTCCGGAAACCCTCACAATGAAGGCTCTCACCCCCTCCACTCCTGAGCTTCTGCTGCCTGGCAACCAGTGTCCTAGCAACCAGCATCCTGGCAACCAGTGTCCTGGGAACCATCATCCATTGCCCCCCACACACACCCAGTGTGAATCCTGCTCCCTCCTAGGGCACTGTGAATAATAAACTGTCTTTTCCCTAGCAACTGTCTCCTGACCTAGTGCACTTACCATACCTCAAATTTTCTGCTACCATGCTAGATTTTAGAACAGAGCACAAAAGGGCACAGAACAAGAATCAACTCACGATTTAGATCTCAATATCACTGCCAGGTGTGTTGGTGCGCATCTCAATCCCAACATGCAGGAGGCTGAGGCAGGCGGACCCCAGTGAGTTCAAGGCCAGCCTGGGCCACATAACAAGATGACAACAACAACAAAAACTAGAGCCAGCCCCTCATAGAAAACCTCAGAGCAGCTGTACATGTGCGGGCCCCTCTTCCCCAGAGACCATTACCCCCTGTGAGTTCTTTTCTTCTCATCCTTGCACCTCTCCATGCCCTTCTTCAGGTGACAAAAGGATCTAGAACTATTCCTATTAATGTGTTATTCAGGCCCCTTCATTTTCCCTTTTGCAACCCTTACCTCTCTAGGATCTCCATGACCAAAAGAGCCAATAAGTTCTGTCCAAGAGTCAGGCACCTCGGATATAAGTGCCGCTAGTCTCTATATGTGGGCTGTTGCAACAGTTTACTTATTTTTTTTTTTTTTTTTTTTTTTTTGGCAGAACCAGGGATTGAACTCAGGCCCCTTGCACTTGCTAGGAAGTGCTTATACCACTGAGCCATCTCCCCGGCCCCAACAATTGAATATTTTAAAGCAATTTTTCATCCCATTAAACATGTATAGTAAATACAAAAGCAAGTTAAGTAGGAAGAATCCCAATCACACTGTCAATTTAAATTGTTTTACAGGGGTGGGGAGATAGCTTAGTGGAATGAGTGCTTCCCTTTTAAGCTCAGGGGCCTGAGTTCAATCCCCGGTTCCGCAAAAAAATAAATAAATAAATAAATTGGATGACACAGGCAAAAGATCTACAGAGTAAGGTACAGAATTACAAGATTAAACCCTGAGGGAACTTCACTGACCTCATAAGAAACAAAAACTACATGTTTTGGTATATAGTCTTGCTCTATCTTGGTCTTAACCATCCAGCAGAAAAGTATAAAAATGAGGTATACACTGCAGGGCCATAATAATAAGTTGAGCTGTAAATGGCTATGGTCAACAACTTCTTCAGATAACTCACTATTATTGTGGAACGCTGGGCTGTGTGGGATTGTGTCGCCAAGTTCAGGCACCTAAATTGGTTTAATGACCATGGAGTGCTCATCTTTGACAGGTCTAGACAAAAAAAGGGGGGTATACAAAGGAACAAACATGATGTGTGTGTATAAGCAGTACAGTTAAGATACATATGCCGTGCTTCTGCATAATTCTATGAGAAGCAAGATTTGCACTAATAGTGGTTGGACAAGATATTATGTCGGCTTCTAGTACTATGGACAACCACTAGGAAGATAACAAGGTAGAAAGCATTAATTATTGAATCTGTGATATAATTCAGCTATAAAAAAATAAGATAAGTAAACAACTACACTTTTTTAATTCACTGATTAGAGACATCTGCTATAATAATGTCTGTAAGTATAATATCATGTATGCACCTTGTATGATACCAAAACATTATGAAAACAGTTTGCAATGTATTAATTTATCGAATCTGTCCTGTTAACTTGTCTTGAAACTGTTTCATTGTTATTTATTCTTCAATAAAATAAATAAATAATAAAATAAAAATAAATTAGAAACAAAAAAATTATTAAATTATGCAGTTTACAACAAATTAATATATAAGAATTAATGACTTGGGAACCAGCCAAATAGCTCAGTGGATTAAAGCACCTGCAAGAAGGCACAGGGGCCAGGGTTCAATCCCAGGGCCTGCCGTGCCAGCCCCACCTCAGGGTTCACTGAGACAGCAGTTGAGACTGAGCATGGTGGCACTCGTCTGTAATCCCAGCTCTTGGGAGTCTGCAAACAGGCAGATCACTACAAGTCCGATCTAGTAGTGAGACCCTGAACACCCTGTAGACCCTTCCCTAAAATAAAAAAATAATAATTAATGACTTTTTTATGTACCAACAATAAACAGTGCAAAATAAAATGTGAAATATTTCCATTGACAGTAGCCAAAGAATTGGGCCAGGGAGATGGCTTAGTGGCATAAGTGCTATTCGGTACAGAGTCTCACTGCACAGCTCAGACTTGGAGTGATCCTCCTGTTTTCAACCTCCCCAGCTCTGGGATTACAGGCGTGCACCTGGTCTTGGTGGCCGGCTCAGTGTGCCCAGGGACAGGGCCAGCATGGCATGTGGTATGGAACCCCTGTCCTTGCATTTGCCTAAGCAGGTGCTTAGTCTGCTGAGTGACCTCACCGGCCCTCCTAAGAATGGACACAGAGGAACTATACTAATGAGCTTAAAACTCTATGGCAGGTATAATTATTTAAATCTGAATAATAATGAGGTAGGCAATCATAACACTTAAATGAATGATCTAAATAATGTATCAATTCTGCCCAGTTAGTGGATAAGTCTAATGTGGTGTAAAATAAATTCCAAAAGATTTGAGGTTAGAGAAAGAAAACTAGATAAACTATTTTAAGATTTTCTAGAAAGGACAAACATGGAGAAATACCTAGGGAAAAATCCAAAGAGAAGAATAATGGGGGAAAATATAGACTAAAACTGTCACTAAAGGTATTATAAAGCCACATCTCAGGTAATGTCAACTACTGACCATAGCAGCATTATTAAAAATAGGTAAAATTAGAAATAATTCCATTGTCTACTGTCTGATGAATTGATACACAGAATGTGATATATACAGCCATAAAAAAATGAGTGAGATCTGACACATGCTACCAGAACTTAGAACCTTGAAAATGTTATGCTAAGTCAAATAAAGTAAATGCAGAAGGACAGATAGTGCCCAGTTCCACATAGGTACCTAGAACAGATGGATTCACAGAGCCAGAAAGACCGGAGCTTTCCAGGGCTGGGTGGATGGAAATGAGGAGCCATTCTTTGATGGGTAGAGAAATCCTGTTTAGCCGATGACAAAATAGCCCTGGAACTGGTTAATGATGATGGTTGTGAATGTGTGTGTGCCTTAAGCCTTAGGTCTTAACTCTTTTACCACAAAGCAAATCAAGAATGAAAACTGGGTGTTAGGGCTCGCATCTAGATGTCCCCCACAAGCCTCCTGTACTTATGTGGGGCTTTCCAGAGTGCCTGGATCTAGAGCACGTGGCGCTGGGGTCGAGCACGTGGCGCTGGGGTCGAGCACGTGGCGCTGGGGTCGAGCACGTGGCGCTGGGGTCGAGCACGTGGCGCTGAGACTGACCCACGGCGTGATGCTGGGATTCGGGGTGTGGGTGTGTGGGGACCGGGAAGAGGGCTGCTGTTCGCTGCCTTCTCTGCGGGTCCTCTCTGCCATGTCACTCTGCCTTGGAGCCAGCCAATGATGAACTAAAACCTCTACGGCCGTGAGCCACATCAGCCTTCCCTCTTTTCACTTTGGGTGCCTAGGCAACAAGAAAAGGGACCAAGACACCAGGCGAGTTGGAGGGCATAGCCACCAATGGGGTTGCAGTAAGCATTTCATAAGACATATGTGTGTCAAATGATCACATTATGCCCCCTATGCCGTATTGCTTGTTAGTTATACTGTAAGGGCAAATTCTGCAATAGCAAACTTATAGATACTTTACAGCAAGTTACAAATCAATTCATGACCTACGGCACCGCTCCTTCTGCTTGCCTCATCGCTAGCCTATTCAGTCAGCCTTGACTGTCTGCTTCTCTTTGATAATGCACTGGGCCAACTTGACTGTGTCCAGCTATGTGGTCTTTAGTTAGAAAAATATATATTGTTTCCAACTTGCTCTAAGGACTTCATGTCTGGGACAGACTGGCCCAGTCAAGGACCCATTCAACTGTACATACATATTCTGCTCACACTCCCTCCCCTCCTTCCCAGAGTGCCCTGCCTTATGGTAAGCAATTCCTTTTAAGTAAATCTGTTTCCTTGGTAACATACGACTCAATGTATATAACCAATCCAACTGCTCTCAGCTTTGTATTTCCTGCTTGCATACTGTACTTAATTGTATGTATTTGGTACAGGGTCTCACCATGCAGCTCAAACTCATAGTGATCCTCCTGTTTCAGCCTCCCAGCACTGGGATTAAAGGCCTGTGCCCACTCTTGGTAGCCAGCACAGTGCACCTGGGGACAGGGCCAGAGTAGCATGCAGTATCAGGGCCGGCGCCCAGGTCCTTGCACTTGCCTGGACAGGTGCTTAGACGGCTGAGCTCTCCCTGAAGCCCCGCTGTATTTAACTGTATTTAAACTAAACTCTAAGCTGATTTATAGTCTGGTGACTTGGAACTGATTCCCACTGGCCCACTAGTGTAATAAAAGCTGCCTTCTAGCTCCCCGGTGCAAAGAGTCTTCCATTTGGTTTGATATTGGTTTTTCTGCAACAATACCTAAATAAAGCAAAGGGAAAATAACAATAGGGATTTGCCTACAATGTTGGAGTATTGTGCGTACTAAAAATTAATTGTGTTATTTGGCTACTGCAGCAAATTCCTCATAAATATGAATACGCTTTCTCCCCCTTAACTCTGGTACAGCTCTACAACCTGCCAGGTGTGTAACTAAATGCCTGAGGATTTAATCGTTCATCTGGAAAGTGGGTATTGGGTGACCATTAAAGTCCTATGCACCCCTACCACTCTTTGACTCAATATGAACACTCTGAGTCCTGTCCTTGAAAAAACCGAGTCATGCCAGATGTGGTGGTGCACACTGTGAGCCCAGCACTCGGGAGACTGAGGCAGGAGGATCACCACTAGCTGGAGGGGTGCATAGTGAACTCAAGGCCAGCGGGCAGCAGGACCCTGTCTCAACAAAATGGGAGGGTGGTTATAATACATTCCAGTTGCTAGAACTGGGTCTGCTACCCAAAGGAGCATAAGCTGTGGAAGTAATGCAGAATACGTCAATCAGGAATAACAGCGAACTTCCAATATTCTACTTGCGGAGAAGAAATGAAACTTAGTATCAGAACATATAGATCTTAAGCAAAGGGCCATCATTAAAATAAAGTTATTCATCAGCAGTGAGTAGGATTTTCTAAATGTAACACCTCAATTGCATCAAAACTGTCCTTGTAAAAATGGGGAGGACAAAGAGGTCTTCTTCCTCCTCCACTCAGCTAAGGGACAGCTGTGTCATTCATGGTAGGAGCATTTGCTCACTGAACTATTGTCCTTCTCAAGAGATGGTTTTTCATCCCAACAAAAATAACCGTGAGTCACTGGCTCTATGAATACATCCTCCTTTGTTTTGTTCACAGTGTGAATGACAGACTTCAGCGCATGTATTTTTTTTATACAAGCAAAAGTTACCATGATCCGGAAGTGATCTGTATTCTAAATGTAAGCTGTTGCTTTTTAAACTTCAATTTGGGGGTAAGCATGCAGCTCTAATGAAGGGTCCCAATTCTCCCAAAGAAATTATGTTCTTCGGGAGTAATAGGAAGGGGGGATTTCAGAGCATGAGAAGTCTCACCTTACTTAGAGCTGATTTAGATACCACCATGCACATAACTAAAATCTAGGGAAAAAATGCTGCCTTACCATTTATTTCAGTAGCTCTTTTATAACAGCACAGCATGATCGCTGTGTTGAAAACATTTTATGTACTGCCAGGTTCTAAAGGGAAAATTACATGTAGCAAAGCAATACAGCACTTTTTTCTCTTATTAAAGAGTTGCTCTTCCCCCGACGGTCACCTGTGCTCTACTCCAACGCTGTTTTCCCTGATCAAGTAGACACGCGCAGCGACTGTGCGCTCTGAGAGCCCCGACCCGCACCACTGCTCCTGGCTACCACTCACGCGGCTGATTGTCTAACCAGTAAAACGTGCTCGTGACAGTTGAGCCGACCATTAGTTGTCTTCATAAGGGAAAAAAAATTACTTTTACCTTTTTTTAATTTCCATTTTTATCAGCACGTGCTTGGAGCGCATAGTGACCCCACTCACCGTGGGGAACCAATACACACATGTGCTTTGCACATCTCAGCTCTGTGCATAGCCCTTCCCCTCTTCAAGCTCCCCAAGTATTTTTTTACTTTTTTGACTGTTCGAGTCTGGGTCTCACTTAGGCAACTCAGGCTGGCCTTGAGCTCACTTTTCACCCCAGAAATCATAAAGATTCTCCTGCCTCAGCCTCCCCAAATACCGGGATTACATATGTACCCCACCACACTCAGCTGCCCAAATAAACTGTTATTTATTTGGGCAGGTGAATAAGTCCATTGAAGAGAAATATGCATATGCTCATAATGTAAAACATACCATGTCCATAAGACACATTTTTATATAACTCTTTAATGTCAGACTTGTGACCCAAAACTTCCAGGATGATTTTAAATGTTGCAAATCGCGGGTCAGTAGTTCGCAGGCAGCTCCAAGAGCAAAGACAAAGCACCAAGACCATATGAGGCAGACGGCCCCATTATCGCTTTAACTAAAATGTTACAGTTTCTGTTCTGTATCTTGGAATTCCAGGAATGAAAATCACATCTGACATTAAATAGGAACTTTGCTCACGTATATATCATATTATTAAGTTAAGAAATTGCAATCAACTTAAAGGCTTTCAGGATCCACGCCTTGCTCTTTCGCAATGCGTGGCGCGAGGTGATTGGACCTGGGGGTTGGGGGTCGCCTGACGACTGAGCCCTCGCTCAGCCCAGGAGGTCCAGGCGCGGTTCCCAGAGTGAAAACAAAACAAAAGGCCCCGCGGGTAATCAACTGCTGGGAGAGCGGGACCTTACCCTGGAGGTTTCCAGTCTAAATGGTTTGTTGCATACCGAATTACATCCCCACAAAAGCTTTAAAAAATCCGGTGTCCAGATGTACACAGACTAGTTCAGCTTGAACCAGGCTAACAGCTACTGGGATCATCGGTGACCCGAGTTCTCTCCTGAGAATCATTTTTCCCAACCTGCTGAGCGGGGTGCAGGAGTGCGGTGCGGCACCGCCACCTCGTGGCCTTTTGAGGGACTGCGTTGTTGCCAAAAACCACAGCGTTCCAAAGTTGGAGACCTTTTATCTCATTTTATTCTATTTAAATCATCAGGACTAAGGTATGTTCTTAAAACCACTTGTACTTTATTGCAGGAAATTCTCTGATTCAAAGATTACCGTCCATCTAAAACTAGAAACCATCTATTACAAAGCCAACTAGACTATAAGAAGCTTACTCTACGGAGCAACAACTTCCATCGCATCTGGGGTTTTTGGAGGGGGGCTCTCGTTGGTTGGAGACAGGTCTCGCTATGCAGTTCAGTGGTCTCACTATGTAGCCCACACTGGCCTAGAACTTGCAACAGTCCTGCCTCAGCCTCCCAAGTGCTGGGATTACAGCCGTGCGCTGTCACAACCAGCACATCTTTCATTTTAAATACATATCTCAGTCATTTAAACCACATTGGTTTTTCTCTCCACTGCTTCCTATATATAAAAAAGAGGCCAAACTGGAATTTACAGTGACAATATGTGGACTACAATGTGATATGCACTACTGTACAGACACCTTCATGAGACAGAGAAATGAACAAAAATTGAAATGGGAACCACAGCATCTATGGGCCACTATCGTTGGGGTGATAGTCCCTGAGAAAGACCAGAAATGTGAGTTGTAACAGCCTCACTGGAGTAATGTAAGAGCAGACTTGTTCATCTCAGAGAGAAAACTACTAGAAGTACTTAAGGTAAGTAGTACCTGACAAGGAGCTCCTTACTAAGCAGAAAACTCAGTGAATTATGCCTGGGTTTAAAAATGAAACCATGGGTACCACAATCTGAGGGTCTCCCTGTCCAGGTGCATATGACATTTTTAGACACCTGTTAATGACTCCTCGATTAATCGAAGGCACCTGGTGTTGAACACTCCCTGGGTCCTAAGCAGAAGAGACTAACCCTCATCTGAATTCTAGAAGAGGAGGAAGTTGGAGAAGCCCTCAGCCCTGGGATATTCTGTGCTCCTGCATTCCACAGAAAGAGGGAGCTGGTGCTGCCCCCCCATCCAGAGTAAGCCCCCAGGCGCCCACCCTCATTCTTCTCAGAAAGCCACGGATTGGGGCCGGGGAGATGACTCAGTGGAATAAGCACTTCCCTGGCAAGCACAAGGGCCTGAGTTCAATTCCCAATTCTGTCAAAAAAAAAAAAAAAAAGCAAGCCACAGCATGCTTGGCCATCGTGGCTGCTGCTGCAGCGAGCCCTACAGTGTCAGCACCTCCCTGGCACACCGCTTTCACTTCCTTGTGGTATCTACCCTCTAGTAATTCTGTTTTTAGTTTTTCAAGGAATCTACAGACTTTTTAAAGACTGCCATGCAAATTAACAATACCCACAGTGTATCCTACTTTGAATACTAATTCATGAAGGTATCAAGACATCCCAGGCAAGGATCACCATCTGTGATCCCAGCTACCCAGGAGGCTGAGGCAGGAGAAGCCCAAGTTCAAAGTCAGCCTGCACAGCTCAGCAAGATCCTGTCTCAAAATAAAATCTGGAAAGAGGTGGGGATGTAACCCATAGTAGTAAACTGCTTACCTACGGTGCTTGAAGCCCTGGGCCCAAACCCCAGCATCCAGGATGGGGAAGAACCATCAGCTTGTCTTTTTTTTTTTTTTTTTTTTTTTTGTCTATTGAAAGAGCTGAGGATGTAACTCAGTGAGAGGGCTGCTTAGCAGGCATGAGGCTGTGGCTTCAAATGTTTCAAAAAGAAGAAAACATAACAAAAAGGAAAAGAAATGGAGGTGCTAGGTCAGAAATAGAAAGCATCTACTGGAATTTACAGTAGTAACATGATATGCACATTATAAATGTCACTTCATGGTTAGTCGAGAAAAATAGTAAAAAATCTTAACTCATTTGTCAGAGCAAAGTCCCTAATACAGGTCAGGGGTGGTGGTGCATGTCTGTAATCCCAGCACTCGGGAGGCAGAAGCAGGAGGGTTACAGGCATGCACCACCACGCTGGACTAGGTTTTAGGGGATCAGCATTCATCTCCCCCTCCTATTTTGTCTTAGCAACAACATGAGCAAGAAATCTTGCCATTTCAAATTAATTAGAAAGTGTGCCCTTCTTTGGCAGCCTCAAATTAAGACATTTGCTTTGGTTCCCTTAGGAAGGAAAGGGAAATTATAAAATTACAGCCTTGAGCCAGGTGTGGTGGCACATACCTGTAATCCCAGCACTCGGGAGGCTGAGGCAGGAGGATTGTTGTGAGTTCGAGACCAGCCTGAGCTACAAAGTGTGCTTAAGGCCAGCCTGAACTGCATAATGAGATCCTATCTCAAAAAGACCAAAAAAAAAAAAAAAAAAAGTATAGCCTTTTTCTGAAAATTGTCCTACCTAAGTTTATATGTTTTTTTTTGAGCAGAATATATTTATTGAGGATAAGAAAGCTTATATCTAGCCAGGTGTGGTGGCGCATGCCTGTAATCCTAGCACTCGGGAGGCTGAGGCAGGAGGATTGCTGTGAGTTTGAGATCAGCCTGAGCTACAAAGTGAGCTTAAGGCCAGCCTGAACTGTAGAGTGAGACCCTGTCTCAAAAAGACAAAAAAAGGAAACTTATATCTGAGAGGGACAGAGGGGAGTCCTGAGTGAGTGGTCCTCCTACCTTAGTTTATGAAAAAAAGAACCACCACGAAGTCCAGGGAGCACCCTTAGCTAAGGGATGACTATTTTCAGGATAAAAATCAGTCCTTTCATAGCCCTTCTTCGCCCTATAGCAATAATTTCTAAGTGTTCTCTCATTGGCATTATTTTTTTCAGTCATGACACCTGTAAGAATATACATGTGACTGTTGTGTCATTTTCTTTATGAGGTTTCTTTTTTTCTTAATTATGTATTTGGTACAGGGTCTCACTATATGGTTTCTGGGCCAAGCAAGGCATGGGATACTAGAGCTCAAACCTGGCCTGGGTCCTTGTGATTGCCAGGCAGGCACTTAGACAGCACATCTCCCCAGCCCTGTTTCTGAGGCTCCTAATTGCTCCTCGCACCATGTCCTCAGCACCACACTGCCCCTTTTCCCTGGTGCCCTAAGGAAGGGCCCAATTTCCCTCTGCTGGCTGGAAAGATGAGAAGAGCAGAGGGCAGAGGCAGCCTCCGAGCATGTAGCCTGCAGCATGCAGCCTTCTTATCCTGAGCGAGCTGGGCTTGCATCCCTGAGCCTTGTATTTCCAGGAACTGGAACTAATGCCTAAAAACATGTCCTTATTCAGGTTAATACACAGAGAATTCTACATTGTCTGATTCTCATACTATTAGTTATTTTTTAAATAATCATTACATTGAGATGATAAAATCTCTGTATTTTATAGATATTTTTAACCTTTGAAATTAGTTGGCACCGCAGGCAAGAGCCCCCGAGAGGAAAACTCAGACACCCGCGTGAGCTAGACTATACTGTGCCCCCGCGACCCCTGCAACTCCCCGGAGCCCCTGCCCCCAGCCCGCCAAGCGAGTGAGAACTTCTGTGACTCTTCTGGCCCCCGATCCAGCCCAGTATGGCCCGGTGAGTATGTGGGAGAGCTTCGGCGCTCCCCGGTGCTCCCTGGGCCAGGGGCACAACAGAGGGGAACCCAGGCTCACTGCTGTGCCAGAAGGGCTGCAGCAAAAAGGAGCCGAACACAGCAGCTAGATCCAGGCCAGGCATAGCTGGGTAAACTCAAACTTAATAGATCTGCACCGGAATCTCGTCCTAAGGTTAAAACTGTACCAAAGCTCTACACCAAAGGTCAGAGGTCAGTGCTATGCAAAATGACAAAGACAAGGAGCAAAATGCAATCTCAGGCCTCAAGCCCACCCATGACAAGTGCAGAGGACACTAGCTCAGCTGAAATGAATGAAGTAACAGAGGTGGAAGCAAAGAAACAACAGCAGAAAGGTATACAGGAACTCAGACCAGAATTAACACCCGAAATAAAAAAAGAAATTTCTGAATACATAGCATCTGAAGTAAAGAATCTAATGCAGAAACATATGGGGAAACCCAATGCCCACCCAGAAGAAGTGCAGAGAACACTAATTCAGCTGAAAAATATGAATTAACAGCATTCCGAGCAAAGAAACAACAGAAGAAAGGTAAAGAGGAACTCAAAGCAGAAATAATTTCTGAAATAAAAAGAAATCTCTGAAATCATAGCATCTGAAGTAAAGAATCAAATACGGACATAAATGGAGGAAATCCAGTTCGGAAAAAGCTACAGTAAAAAAATTAATAGCTACCTCTAAAGAAGACATTGATTTAAAAAAAATAGAGGCGATTAGAAAAATGATGGATTCCTTGAATCCATCATTCCTTGAGCAATACAGGAAAGAAATAGAGCACATGAAGCAGAGTCAAAGAGATATAGAAGAAGTTAAAATCTCAATCACAAGTCTACAAAACGGTTTGAGTGAAGGCAACATCAGAGTCTCAGATCTTGAAGATGCTGGTGCAGCTAATGAAAATGTGAGAAAGGATCTCTTAAAAACAACTAGAATGCAGGAAAAAATAATCCATCACCTGCAAGACGATGCTGAGATGAACAATGTGAGACTAATAGGCATCAATGAGAAAGGAGTCAATACAAATGATATAAAAAGAATATGGGCAGAAGTAATAGCAGAAAACTTCCCAAATATGAGGAAACAATATAAATTCAGGTAACTGAAGCATATAGAACAGCAAATAACTTCAACCCAACTAAAACCACACTGAGACATATAATAGTCAAGATCCCAGAAATCCAACACAAGAATAATATACTGAAAGCTGCTAGAGAAAAGAAGCAGATCACATTCAAAAGAAAACCCATCAGAATTACAAACCATGAAGGCAAGGAAAGCATGGAGCAGAGTACTTCAAGTCCTCTATGAAAACAAATCCCAGCCCAGACTACTAAACCCTGCAAAACTCTCTTTCAAGTTTGATGGAGAAGTGAAATACTTCCATGACAAAGAACAACTAAAGAATTTCATGATGACAAAGTCATCCCTACACAGGCTACTGAAAGGTGTTCTAGAGAGGGATGAAAATGATCAGAACTCCACCAACAGGAACACAAGAAACCCACTAAATAGGGTAAACAATTAAACACAGGACAAAAAGGAGTAAACAACAGCAAGTAAATAACATGTCAATCGTAAGTCAACACATCTCAATTATAACCATCAATGTAAATGGACTCAATTCACCAATTAAGATGAATAGACTGGCACAGTGGAATAGGAAACAAAACCCAACAATATGCTGTATAAAGAAACACACTTAACTCAAAAAGACATTCATAGGCCAAAAGTCAAAGGATGGTAAACAATATTACATGCCCCAGCACCTCAGAAAAAAGCAGGAGTAGCAATTCTGTTCTCAGACAGTCTCAACTTCAAACCAAGAAGGATCTAATGAAATAAAGAAGGCCACTACATATTGGTTAGGGGAAAAATTCAAGAGCAAGAGGTAACACTCATAAATATCTATGCACCAAACACAAGAGCACCCAACTATATAAGACAAATATTAATGGACATGAAAAGTCTAATATCCAAGACCACAATCTTAACAGGAGACCTTAACAACCCCTTATCTCAAAAAGATAGGTCAACCAGACAAAAAACTAGCAAAGTAGCAGAACTGAACCACAGCTTGGAACAAATGGACCTGGTACACATATACAGAATGTTCCACACAACCACAGCTGAATACACATTTTTTTCAGCTGCACATGGGTTATTTTCTAAAATAGACCACATATTGGTCCATAGGTGATGATTAAGAACACAGAAATTATCCCATGCATATTATCCAAACATACTGCAGTGAAACTGGAAATAAATGACCAAAGAAACCAGAAAAACCTGCTAAATACATGGAAATTAAACAACATCCTACTCAGCAATCAATGGGTCACAGATAAAATCAAACAAGAAATTCAACAATATCTACAATACAATGAAAATTCAACCGCAACTTAACAGAATTTATGAGATGCAATGAAAACTTTACTTGGAAGATGCAAAAAACTCCACCAAGAAGCTACTATAATCTCTTTTCTCTGAGGGAAAATCATAGCTATGAACTCACACATTAGGAAAACAGAAAGGGAACAAATAAACACCCTAATGCTGCACCTCCAACATCAAGAAAAGGAAGACCAGACCAAACCCAGAGCCCAAAGCCAGGAAAAAATCATACAGAGTAGAGCAGAAATTAATTCAATTGAGATGAAGAAAACAGTTCAAAGAATCAATGAATCAAAAAGCTGGTTCTTTAAAAGACTAAATAAAATCGATAAGCCCCTAGCTAATCTCATCAAAAAGAGGAAAGAATAAATTCAAATAAAAGAAATAAGGAATGAAAAGGGTGTAATCACCATAGACCCAATGGAAATTCAGATTATCAATAGCTACTTCAATAATCTTTATGCTCACAGAATAGAAGACACAGAAGAAATGGACAGATTCCTCGAAAGGTACAAATTACCAAAACTGAATCAAGAACCTTGGCATTCACTTAACCAAAGATGTCAAAGACCTTTTCATGGAACATTACAGTACCCTAAGAAAGATCATAGAGGATTTCAGAAAATGGAAAGATATTCCCTGCTCCTGGATAGGAAGAACCAACATCGTGAAGATGGCCATACTCCCAAAATTGCTGTACACATTTAATGCAATCCCTATCAAACTGCCACCAACATAACTCCCAGACCTAGAGAAATTGTTCCTAAAATTTATTTGGAACCAGAAAAGACCTAGAATAACAAAGGCAATCCTGGCCAACAAAGACAAGGCAGGAGGCATTACAATCCCCAACTTGAAATTATATTACAAAGCTACTGTGATAAAATCAGTGTGGAGACTCCTCACAAAACTAGGACTGGAAATCCCACTCAAGCCAGCTATCCCCCTACTGGGAATTTTCCCAGAGGAAATGAAAATGTCATATCATAGTGATATATGTGTACCTATGTTTACAGCAGCACAGTTTGTGATAGCCAAATCTTGGAAACAACCAAAATTCCCATCATTTGAGGAACGGTTGAAAAAGATGTGGTATTTCTACACAATGGAGTATTACTCAGCTATAAAGAATGATAAACTTGAAGTATTTATATTGAAGTGGATGCCACTTGAACATATACTCATAAGTGAAATAAACCGGACCCATACGTGCAAATATTGTACAGTCTCCCTAGTATAAGAACTCAAAAGAAAAAATACAAATAGAAATGTATAACACAACTAAAAGGAAAGTGAGAACTTGAGGATTACACAATGAGGGGAGAGTAAGGAGAAAATCTGGGAATCAGGACAGGGCCAAAGCCATATATTTTTACATACATGATGAGCAAGGCAAAGATCCTGAGGAACATCACCAGGTTTTTGAAAGTAGCAGTTAAATGGCAGGATTCTCAACCCTACTATCTACATACACTGATACCTGTGAACCAAGCAACTGCACTGAAGATAGCAGTGTGTAATAGAAGGGTCACGCTTGCAATGCCTGCAATTCTGGTCTGCTAAATACATACTTCCTGTCATGACATAACCAATTATTACCATACTGTTTCACAAGTAAGAGTTTTTTGTTTTCTTTTGTTTTGTTTGTTTGTTTGTTTGTTTTTTTGGTAATCAATGAAAAAAAGACACGAGGGAAAAAAAGTTAGACTATTCTGCTACAAGTCTTTAAATGGTTAGATTTTTAAATTTCTGTGTAATAATATGTGTATAGTACTATTTTTTAAACCTTTTTTCCTCATATTCTGTAAGAACTTAAAATTTGATACAGCAATAATTGATAGAAAACATGTTTCACATTATGCCTAAGATATTTGATATATAGACAGATAGTTAGGGTAAACTGAACTGCACGTGTTGCAGGGCAATAATCAGCTTCTCTTCTGGAGGGTTAACAACCTAAGTTTGCGGATCAAAAATTGGAGACAGGCCAGGGAGATGGCTCAGTAGATTAAGCACTTGCCTGGCAAGCGCAAGGGCCTGAGTTTGATCCCCAGTTCCACCAAAAAAAAAAAAAAAGTAAACATTTGGGGCCTGGGAGGTGGCTCAGTGGAATAAGCACTTTCCTGGTAAGTACAAGGGCCTGAGTTCAATCCCCAGTTCCGCAAAAAATAAATAAATAAAATAATAATAATAATAATAATTAATAATAATAATAATATGCTGAGCTATAAATGGCTCTAGTCAACAAATTCTTCGGATAACCCACTACTATTGTGGACTGCTGGACTGTGTTGGAGTGTTTCGCTGAATTCAAGCACCTATAATAACTGAATGACAACAGAATACCCATCTCTGACAGGACTTAACAAAAAAAGGGGGATACAAAAGAAGGACCATTCTGTATTTGTATATACAGAACAGTTAGGGTAAATATGCAGCTACTTTTGCATAATTCTATGAGAAGAAAGATTTGCACTAATAGTGTTTGGACAAGGTATCTTGTGTGCTTCTTGTACTATGGATGGCCACTAGATAACATTGTAAAAAGTATTAATTATTGAAACAGCTTTAAAAAAAGATAGGTACACAGCTACATTCTCTTAATTCAATGAATAGAGGCATCTTGTCTAATAGTGTGTGTAAATAGAATATCATGTCTGCACCTTGTACAACAAATAATCACTAAGAAAACAAAATGCAATGTGTTAATTATTGAATCTGTTCTAATAATTTGATTTGAAACTGTCTCATCGCTATTTGTTCTTCAATGAAATTATGGAAGAAAAAAAAATAAATTAGTAATTATTCTTAGGAGAGCTCCATGCATGTTGTAGGAAAAATAAAAAGGAAAGAGTTATTTTAAATCATTTATAAAATACTAAAACTCATGGTGCTTGTTGAAATTGAAAATGTAATATTTTAAAGAACTGATACGACTTCTGAGATGGTGGTAAGAAGCTAATCAGCAGAGAAAAGCCTCTCTGAGATTTGGTGTCCAGACACTGAAATATAACTAAAAATGTGAAGAAGAGAAAAAAGAGGGAAGTGGGTCCCTGGGACCCAGCAAAGATCTGAATCAAGAATTGAAGTCCAGGCTGGCCAGATAGCTCAGCGGATTAAAGCGTCTGCTCAGGCAGAAGCAGGGAATGGGTTCAATCCCCAGGGTGCTATTCTGGCCCTGCCCCCAGGGCACACTGAGATGAAGACTAAGTGACAGCATGTTGGCGTAAGCCTGCAATCCCAGGGCTTGTGAGGCTGAAAACAGGAGAATCACTCCAAGTCTGATCTTTGTAGTGAGCCCCTGTAGACCCTGTACTAAAACACACACACACAC